>CM033471.1:236694029-236738209 GCA_019447015.1 Hymenochirus boettgeri | reverse complement strand
CCTTCTGAAATTGTATCTGACAGAGGTTCTCAATTTGTTTCCAAATTATGGAGGGCACTTTGTAAGTCCATGAACATCAAGTTACAATTCTCCTCGGCTTACCACCCACAGTCCAATGGGTCTACTGAACGTACTAATCAGTCCTTGGAACAATATCTTCGTTGTTGTCTACTGAACGTACTAATCAGTCCTTGGAACAATATCTTCGTTGTTACATTTCCTATACTCAGGATAATTGGGCCGAACTTCTGCCTTGGGCTGAGTTCGCCCATAACAATTCACCTCATGCTTCTAAAAAACTGCAGCAGATAGGAGACGTAGAGAACCCCCAGCTTATTCGGTTGGAGATAAAGTGTGGCTCTCCTCTGCTCATATTAACCTACGGGTTCCTTCCTCTAAACTGGGACCCAAATTTATTGGTCCTTTTCCTATCCTAGAATTAATCGGTCCAGTGGCTGTTCGCCTCCAACTTCCTTCCAGCATGCGGATTCCTAATGTGTTTCATATTTCCCTCATCAAGCCAGTATGCTCGAATCAGTATTCTACATCTTTACTACCTCCGGTTCCAATTTCCGTTGATGGTCAGCAGGAGTTTGAGGTTGAGAAAATCTTGGACTCTAGATTCTGGAGGAGGTCTCTTCAGTATTTGGTCCACTGGAAAGGGTTCAGTCCAGAAGAAAGAGCTTGGATTAAACATGCTGATGTGCACGCTCCTCGTCTAGTCAGAGCTTTCCATAGGAGTTTTCCAGGGAAACCTGGCCCGTTGGGTCCTGTGGCCCCCCGTAAGGGGGGGGGTACTGTCACGAACTTACCTGCCGCTCCGGTCCCGCGTCTAAAAGCCGGCGTCCTCCTGGACCCGGCGCCCGATAGTAGCGTTAGCTACCCCTGGCTCCTTACTCACCTGCCTTGGATCCTGCTCCGCTCCTGTTCCAACTACTTACCTCACCTGTCTCCAGTATCCTGTACCTACCTTGCCTGTATCCAGTGACTATCTTGCCTGTATCCAGTACTTACCTTGCCTGTATCCAGTACTTACCTAGCCTGGCTCCAGTGTCTACCTTGCCTGTATCCAGTATCCGTCTACTCACCTCATCCGTATCCAGTTACCTACCTTACCTGTATCCAGTATCCAGTACTTACCTAGCCGGTCTCCAGTGTCTACCTTGCCTGTATCCAGTATCCGTCTACTCACCTCATCTGTATCCAGTTACCTACCTTACCTGTATCCAGTTTCCAGCCTACAGTTCCCAGCAGCACCGTGTTCCTGTTTCCAGCCTACAGTCCCCAGCAGCACCTTGGGCCTGGTTCCAGCCTACAGTTCCCAGCAGCCTCTGTGTCCTGCACATTCCGGACTATCAGCCTCCTCCTAAAAGCGTACTGTAAGTACCCCGGACGTCCGGCCATTTGTTACAGTACTATCGGGCCATGGAAACGCCTGAGTACAGACAAATACACAAGGAAAGTGGGTGGGTGTGATGGGACCAAGGATGACAATTAATATAGCATCTTCTATGGGGGACCTACAGTGCCAGGCAAGAGGGTAGACTAGGTGTGGCTGTTACACATCTCAAAGTCCAAAGAATCCCCACTAAACCCTCTCTTTCCGAGGTGTATCTTTTTCCTCCAATGTTCCAGAAACCTTACTTGACTTTATATTAGACCTCTATTACAGCCTAATGTTTTGTCTAGTGGGTAGAAAGCTCATGGTACATGGAGATCACAAATGAAAATCCTTTAACAACACTTTCAGGGCTGAACCTCTAGAAGCTAATGAACGAAATAGAGAAAAAATGGGGGCCAGTGGGCCATTTATCTGCAGATATTTGAGTATTTAGCACTTATGCTTATTTCTAATATATTACACTACAAAATAATCTTTAAAGTTTTATTCTATCCTCTTGTCTGTAAAAACGTGTGACCAGTCATGTAACAAAATATGCAGTAGTAATGCAGTTTTAGGCTGGGTACACACAGGGGACTATTGTCCTGACCGAGCGTCACTAAGAACGAGCACTCGGCTGAGACAAATGTCTGTTGGTCGTGGCAATAGTAGCCACGGCCTACAGTTTGTGCGACCAATGCGTGTACCATAGGGAACTGCTTGATCAGCCGTGATTTACCGACACGTCCATCTGGACAAACGGGTGACAGACATCGGTCTGCAGCTGTGGGCCAAAGCAGCCAGATTTTTCAGCCCAACCAACCGATACACGGAAGTATCGGTCAATTGGAACGACAAATCACCCTGCGTGTACCCCAGCCTTAATCTGATGACTATCAGACTGACTGGTGAGCTGGTCCTCTGACAGTACTGGTATGGCCAATGACCTTTTATATTAAGTCGCCCTATTAAAGTTGGTGCAACAGAGTCTCCGGCGTCACTGGTCTTTTTCCCACTGATCAGCACCAGTCGATACAATATGCTTATAAGAAAGGAAGAGGACAACCTGGAAGTTTCAAACTGCATATTTTATTCCTGCAACTGTTTCGACACCAAACTGTCCGTTTTCAAGCATGAACAAAGACTGCTTCCACAAGGAGTATAGCATCACACCCCCACCCCCTACCCTGATTGGTGCACACAAACTCTCAAAAAACATTTAGTCCATTGTCTTGAAATGAAAATCCATACATTGTAGTGAATGTTTGAAACCACCACCATGGGAGTTGACCCAGGAAAAAACATCAATATACACATGGAACTGCATATCGATTATGCCTGCCATAAGGGTAAAAAATAGTAATAAAAACTGTATAAATATATTGATTTCTATTTGTCTATATATCTATGGTAGTACCACATAATAACAATACCTCTATGTCTCTATCGTTTCTTCTCTCAGCTGGTACATTGCAACAGTATCCTATAGAAGAAAGACAAAGTATTAACTGTAACTGTTGTGGGGCCATAATCAAAGGAGACGCGTGCATCATCCCACCAAAGGATATAAAGTACCTATGAGGCACTATCCCAGGCAACACAACAAAATGGTGATCTATATGATCAAATGCCCTTGCAGGAAATGCTATATTGGCCAAACAAGCAACAGGTTAAGACAGGATACAAGAACATAAAGGATATTATGTAACTTTAAGGAAAAAACTAGCACAGATACAGCAGTGGCGTAGACACTTCACTGAAATGACCATCAGGTGGCACGATTGAAATGGTGTATTTCTAGAAAAAGTAGAGGTACATCAGAGTAGGTGATACTCGACTGAACTGCTTCAAGTGAGCCAAATGGATAAATGATTCATGGTATGAGACTACTGGTATAAATGAAGCTTGGTCTGTAAAACCATTTCCATATAATGTTTCTTTGTGCATGTATTTGTATGCAAGTTTGTATCATATGTACCCAACATTGAGTTGTTACAATGTATAAACCATAGATACTTATACTTTGTCTTTCTTCTATAGGATACTGTTGCAATGTACCAGCTGAGAGAAGAAACGATAGAGCGGTAGAGGTATTGTTATTATGCTGGTACTACCATAGATATATAGACAATAGAAATCAATATATTTATACAGTTTTTATTACTATTTTTTACCCTTATGGCAGGCATAATCGATATGCAGTTCTATGGTATATTGATGTTTTTTCCAGGGTCAACTCCCATGGTGGTGTTTTCAAACATTCACTACAATGTATGGATTTTCATTTCAAGACAATGGACTAAATGTTCTTTGAGACTTTGTGTGCACCAATCAGTGGTAGGGGGCAGGGTGTGTGATGCTATTTACTTCCTTGTGGAAGCACTCTGTGTTTGTTAATGCTTGAGACCCAATCAGACAATTTGGTGTCCGAAACTGTTGCAGGAATAAAATATGCAGTTGAAACTGCCAGTTGTCCTCTTGCTTTGTTATAAGCATATTGACCTTTTATATTCTCTGACCCACATTAAAGAGAAAATTGAAAAAAGGTAAATCACCCCCTTCCTTCAAAATCCCCAAACTACAATAGTTTGCAACTAAGAGATGAAGACTGTTTCCTGGTTCTTCTCGTTAACAGCTGTCAGTCATGGATATGACAGTTGCCCTCACAGCCAACGACTGAAGATATTCCCCTAGCTGCCTCCTTTAAGCATGTGCAAGCTTGTAAAAGGCTTGGAGAAGCGGTGGAAAACTTTTGAGAGGCGGAGAAGGGGGAGAAGAACATTTCACTGCATAACAAGTTAGCCCTATACCTGTCCGCTTTCTAATCATTTTAGTTTAGGGGATGATAAACCTATATATGCTGTAACTTTTCACTTGATGCATGAACATGCCCTTTAATGCAATATGCATCTCCCACCTAAAATCTGGTGCATTTATTGGATATGAATAGTTTTATACGTGTGGCATGTGTTGCGGTATACCTGCACTTATACAAATTCCATTGTCTTTTTTTCAGTCCCAGCCCTGTTATCTCAGGCACACACACACCAGGGTGCAATCAATATTAAGCTGGCTGTGTGAGTTCAGATAAACATATGTGTGAAAGGTGGGTAATGAATGAATAGTTAACTGCAGAAACGCTTCATAATGCTACTACACATTGCCATTCTGGCAGGATGGATCAACGGGCTTTAAGGCTAGGCTACACTAACGTGTTTCTCACAGTTTACTATTGCGTCTTGCGATCCTTTAGTGCGTGAGAAACGCATGTCAGTGCATTGCAAAATGGGGGGCCACATTGCATGGCTGCGTTCTGATTTTGGAGTGCATGTGATCAGGTTTTGCGTGAAACATATGTGCAAACAGACGGTAACACGCATGTTTTTCACTCACGTTACCACCTGGTAATACTATTCTATTATGAGCAACCATTACATACTAGAGGACCATTGAGAGAGGCTGGTATTCAGCAAGTGATGGGCTGGCAGTGGGACTCAGTTAAAGGCATTAAGTAGCAGGGTAGATAATTCTACTGGAGAAAGGAAGGATGAGTTTGGAAAGATGGATAACAAAGAACTAACGGGTTTAAAGATCTCACCATGTATTATATGTTTCAACAAAGACACACACAGATTGACTCCATTGCAAAACATTCTTGTAATATTTGTAGTTATTTACAGTTTTCAGAACTCCTTACACATGCTAGATACATGTTGACCGATTAGCTGGCAAACATACATTTGCTGTTTAGATTACTAATTAGTGATCTATCGTGCTGGAAAAATGCTATGCCAGGGCATGATTCCATATTTCTCGAGTGCGGAGGGGGGGGTCTCATGGCATCCCCTCTCCCTGATAGGGACTTTAGCTACTGACTTACTGAAATTTCATACAATCTCCCTGCACACAACCACAACAATTTCAAGCATATGGAAGAGGGCGAGTAACAGATACTAACATTTATGGGAGTCTGTCAATATACCTCTCTTCTGGGATATAACACCTCACTCTACACACTGGTAATGAGAGATTGCTAGAGACAGGCCAAAGCATGCATGCTGATGGGTTACTTATTGGAATGTAGTGTATCAGAAATTGTGTTCTTCCACAGAACATGCAAAGATGCCTAAAATTACCCTGAGACTAAAGTGTTGATTATCAAGAGGCTGAAGACCAAATCCACTGCTGATGTGGCGCACACCTTCAATGTCTCTCAGTTCCAGTTCAGGATAAATAAAAGATTTGAAGAGACTAGAGAAGTTTTTGGCAAGCCCAGGTCAGGCAGACCCCACAAGACAACTGCTCAAGAGGGACGTTTGTCCAACGGCAATCCATTTTCAACTGCAGCAGAGCTCCAGAGACCTGGTCACCTGAAATCCCTGTGTCAACCAGAACAGTTTGTCGGATTCTGTCTCGAAATGGCCTCCAGGTCGAATCATAAGCCAGCACTAACAAAAGACAATAGAGAACCGTGTGGCATTTGCCAAGTCCCACAGCCTGCTAAAAGGATGGACGCTGGAAAAGTGGCAAAAGTTGGATTTTTCAGATGAATCTTCTGTTGATACACCACAGTTGCCACAAATATTGCATTAGACCTACTGGAACCCGCATGGAGCCGAGATTTACCCAGAAAACAGTGAAGTTTGGTGGAGGCAAAATCATGGTCTGGGGTTACATCCAGTATGTGGTGCGAGGGATCTGCAGAGTGGAAGTCAACATCATAGTGTAAAATACAAGAAATCTTAGCTACCTCATATATTCCCAACCATAAAAAAGGCCAAATTCTGCGCAGGATGGTGCTCATCGTATACTTCCATCTCCACAGTTCCTTAAAGGACACTCCACCCTCATAAGAACATCTTTTAGAAAGATGGCCTCTTTAAAATATGTTGATATATCATACTTTGTCCTATAATTTATTACTGTATGCCTGCTATGCTTCTGGATGACTCGTGGAAACTCCGTACTGAGCATTACCTGAGCCTGGGCATGCTCAGAAGAGGCAAACAGGGATTAACATTCAGTCATTGGCTGTGATGTCAACTGTCAAATCCATAACTGACAATTACTACTGAAAGAAACCATGAAGCAAAACAGACATTGGTGCAGATTTCAGGTTAGATTATATATTTTAGATTTCAAACTATTACAGTTTAGGGTTTTGGGGGGGGGGGGTTTACCTGTATGTAATTTTCTTTTAGGGCTGGACTTGCCCTTTAGGCGAAGAAGATTAAGATGCTCCGGATTGGCCAGCTCAGTCACCTGACATGAACATCATTCAGCATATGTTGGTAGGATGAAAGAGGAGCATGGAGACGAAACCAAAGAATATTTGATCTCTGGGAGGCATGCAAGACTGTTTTCTTGGCTATTCCTTATGATTTCATCTATAAATTGTATGAATCCTTGCCAAACCACATGATGCTGTCCTTCAAGCTCATGGAAGTCATACAAGATATTAAATTGGTCTCACAGCAACACTATTAATTTGCTGACTATTTTTGGATTGCTGTAAAGTAAATCATTTTCTGTATAGGCGACTACACTTTTGTCTTGCAAACATTTTGACCTTTCGTCTTGATTAAATGATAAATCTTTTTTCAGTGAAACTATTTTTTACCAGCACATTTAATATTATTTGGGAGGTTTAGCTTTTCATATGAGTTATTCTACAACACCAATTGATCAATTAAAATCAGGTTAATGTCACGAATTCCCTGCCGCTCCGGTCCCCGCGCGCTGCAGTTCCGGGGGGCGGTGTCGCGGACGTCATGACGTCACAACGCCGACACGCGGGGCGGCGCGAGAGTTTAAAAGCCGGCGTCCTCCTGGACCCGGCGCCTCCTACCCCTGGCTCCTTACTCACCTGCCTTGGATCCTGCTCCGCTCCTGTTCCAACTACTACTACTACCCTCCTGTCTCCAGTATCCTGTACCTACCTTGCCTGTATCCAGTGCTATCTTGCCTGTATCCAGTACTTACCTTGCCTGTATCCAGTACTTACCTAGCCTGGCTCCAGTGTCTACCTTGCCTGTATCCAGTATCTGTCTACTCCACCTCATCCGTATCCAGTTACCTACCTACTTACCTGTATCCAGTATCCATTACTTACCTAGCCGGTCTCCAGTGTCTACCTGCCTGTATCCAGTATCCGTCTACTCACCTCATCTGTATCCTTTACCTACCTTACCTGTATCCAGTATCCAGTACTTACCTAGCCGGTCTCCAGTGTCTACCTGCCTGTATTCCAGTATCCGTCTACTCACCTCATCTGTATCCAGTTACCTACCTTACCTGTTCCATTTCCAGCCTACAGTTCCCAGCACAGCACCGTGTTCCTGTTTCCAGCCTACAGTCCCCACAGCACCTTGCCTGGTTCCAGCCTACAGTTCCAGCAGCCTCTTGTCCTGCACATTCCGGACTATCAGCTCCTCCTCAAAAGCGTACTGTAGTACCCCGGACGTCCGGCCATTTGTTACAGTACTATCGGGCCATGGAAACGCCTGAGGGGGCTATGGCCAGTTTAGTAAAACTCTCCAAGCCTGTCCAAACGCATGATCTGTTTGAACATCATCAGGGCCAGTTGGCTCAGTTCATGGATCCCTTGCTGTCTGGCTACCCCCAGCTGCTGCCTCTGCTCCGGGTTTCTACGCCACCTTTTTCGAGGCCGGATCCGGTGATCCTTCTCTTCGGAGAGAGCCCCCGCTACCTCCACCCTCCGTGGTTTGATGGTGATGCCCAAGCCTGCCGTGGGTTCATTACAGTGCCGAATCCATTTTGAACTTCAACCATCTCATTTTGCATCGGATCGTGCAAAGGTTGGTACATCATCGCCTTGTTGGAGGGCAAGCGCTGGCCTGGGCTTCTCCTTTATGGGAAAAAAGCGATCTCTAGTCTATAATGTTATTGACTTCCTGAGTATGTTCCGCAGGTCTTCGATCTCCAGGAAGAACCTCTGCTGCCTCCTCCCGTTTGATGCAGCTCCCGCCAGGTCACGTTCCGTGGGTCAATATGCTATCGAATTTCATACCCTTGCTGCGGAGACTTCTTGGAACAATGAGCACTTACTGCAGCCTTTTGGCAGGGACTCTCGATTCGCCTCAAGGATGAATTAGTATCTAGGAATTACCTGTCCCATTGGAAGACTTGATTACACACTATCAACAGATTGATACCCGCTTTCGTGAACGGCAGGCCGAAAGGTCTGCAGCTCGTTCCAACCTCCCTAAGACCTTTCCTAGGCCTGCTCAGACCTTTCCCCGCAACCCATATCTTCGGGTGAAGAGCCGATGCAAATTGGCGGCACTCATCTACCCCCGAGGAAAAATCACGCCGACGTACCAATGGACTTTGTCTCTATTGTGCTGGGCAAGGACACTTTGTAAGAAATTGTCCCCAGAAGTCGCGGAAACTCCAGGACCTAGAAGTTAAGGAGGAGCTCCTTCTAGGTAACGTTAAGTTCTCCTGCCAAATTTGAAACCACTGAAACTCTTTCTACCAGCTACTATCACCTGTAATGGTAAAAACTTTTTCCTCCCAGGCCTTTGTCGATTCTGGTGCCGCTGGAAATTTCATCGATTCTACCTACGCAGCACAATTGGGGCTTCCTCTCCTCACTGCAGCAACCCCTTCGAGATTCTATGCTATTGACAATACCCGTTGGCTTCAGAACATTCTCTCCAAATTACATACGAAGTCCTATTCCGCATTGGCATATTTCACCAGAACATTTATCTTTTCTGGTCATCCAAAAAGCTCCTCACGGACTCATGCTACACACACCCTGTTTTAGATTGGTCTAACAATGAACTCAAGTCTTGGAGCCCCTTCTGTTTCAAAAATTGCCTTTCTACTCATTGCACTACCTTATCTGTGAAAAAAATCTGAGAAAACCTCCCTGAATGTTATCATGATTTCTCTGATGTGTTCTGTAAAAAGCGAGCTGAGAAGCTCCCACCGCTCGTTCCTACGATTGCCCCATCGACCTTCTTTCTTGGTACTATGCCTCCTCGGGATGCACCATACCCATTCCCCCCTTAGAAACTCAAGCCATGAAGAGTACATTCTGAACATTTGTCTAGGGGTTTCATACAACCTTCCACTTCCCCTGCTGGAGCTGGGTTCTTTTTTGTTGAAAAAAAGAGGAGGTTTACGACCCTGCATCGACTACCGTGGGTTAATAAAATCACAAAAAGAATCGGTATCCTCTCCCCTCTCATCTCTGAGCTGTTTGACCAGATAAAAGGGGCTAAAATATTTACCAAACTGGATCTTCGGGGGCATACAATCTGATCCGTATACGCCAAGTGACGAGTGGAAGACCGCCTTTAACACTAGGGACGGTCACTAGAATATCTCGTAATGCCCTTTGGCCTTTGTAATGCTCCAGCGGTGTTCCAAGAATTCGTAAATGACATTTCCGGGATTGTTGGGAATCTCTGTGTAGTATAACTCGATGACATTTTAATCTTTTCTCAAGATCTGCCCTCACACGCATCCATGTTAAAACAGGTGTTACTACGTCTGAGAGAGAATAGCCTATATGCCAAACTGGAAAGTGTCTGTTGAGTGTTCCAAGTACCCTTCCTAGGCTACATCGTATCTGCGCAGGGTTCCAGATGGATCCTGTTAAAGTTTCGGCCATTCAAGATTGGTCTCTTCCTAGGGAACCAAAGCTATTCAAAGGTTCATTGGGTTTGCCAATTACTACAGACAATTCATTCAATGAATTCAGTAATTTCTCCGATATTAGCTCTCATCAGTAAAGGTGGTAAACCTCATTCATGGACCCCTGCAGCCCTCGAAGCCTTCAAACGACTCAAGGAGGCCTTTGCTGATGCTCCTGTTCTAGTACATCCAGATCCTAGTCTTCCCTTCTACATCGAAGTTGATGCCTCGGACTTGGGCGCTGGAGCCATCCTTTCCCAAGACAAGGCCCTAAAAGGAAACCGCTTATTTCTCTAAGAGTTTCTACCCAACAGTGAAACTATGATGTGGAAATAGGAACATCTATAAACTGGCCCTCGAGGAGTGGCGTCATCTATTGGAAGGCACATCTGTACCTATCACCATCCTTACCGACCATAAAAATCTCGAATACATCCAGAATCTCAAAAGGTTAAATCCCGCTCAGCACGGTGGTCTTTATTCTTTTCCCGATTCAACTTTGTTACATTACCAACCTGGTTCCAAAAACAAGAAAGCTGATGCCCTGTCCAGATCATTTGTTGCTTCCGACTGTATAATGAAGATAAGGGCTCCATTATTCCAACCACTAAAATCTTGGCCTCTATATCTCCTCAACTTTGTTCCAAGATCCAAGCAGCACAAGTCTTCTGCTCCTCCAACACACCCTCTGCAAAATCTTTGTTCTGTTTCACTTCGAAAGCTTCCTTCTTCATACTCACTGTTCCAAGCAGCCGGCATCCCGGGGTTAACAAAACTTTTAATATTCTTGCCCGTTCCCTTTGGTGGCCCAAAATGAGAAAAGATGTTAAAGACTTTATTCAAGTGTGTACCAGCTGTGCTCAATCCAAGTCTTCTAGAACCCTCCCCTGTGGTCTTCTTCAACCCCTCCCCATTCCCTCCAGACCTTGGACCCATCTATCCATGGACTTATTGTTGAACTTCCACCTTTCCAAGAAAAACACGTTATATGGGTGACAGTAGACCGCTTCAGCAAAATGGCCCATTTTGTACCCCCTCCCCAAATACCATCATCAACGGAGTTAGCTCAACTATTTTTTCACATATCTTTCGCTTTCATGGACTCCCTTCTGAAATTGTATCTGACAGAGGTTCTCAATTTGTTTCCAAATTATGGAGGGCACTTTGTAAGTCCATGAACATCAGTTACAATTCTCCTCGGCTTACCACCCACAGTCCAATGGGTCTACTGAACGTACTAATCAGTCTTGGAACATATCTTCGTTGTTACATTTCCTATACTCAGGATAATTGGGCCGACTTCTGCCTTGGGCTGAGTTCGCCCATACAATTCACCTCATGCTTTACTAGGGAAATCTCCTTTTTTGTGTGTGTTTGGGACGAATCCTAGATGTTTTCCTCAGATTTTCTTTCACACAAGTACTGGCTGCCAATGACCTCGGCGGCCCAGATGACCGCTATCTGGCATGCTACGGAAATCAGCCTTCAGAAATCTGCTCTGGTACAAAAAACTGCAGCAGATATGGAGATAATAGACCCCCCAGCTTATTCGGTTGGAGATAAAGTGTGGCTCTCCTCTGCTCATATTAACCTACGGGTTCCTTCCTCTAAACTGGGACCCAAATTTATTGTCCTTTCCTATCCTAAATTAATCGGTCCAGTGGCTGTTCGCCTCCAACTTCCTTCCAGCATGCGGATTCCTAATGTGTTTCATATTTCCCTCATCAAGCCAGTATGCTCGAATCAGTATTCTACATATTTACTCCTGTTCCAAGCAGCCGGGCATCCCGGGGTTAACAAAACTTTAATATTCTTGCCCGTTCCTTTGGGGCCTCCCAAAATGAGAAAAGATGTTAAAGACTTTATTCAGAGTGTGTACCAGCTGTGCTCAATCTCCAAGTCTTCTAGAACCCCTCCCCTGTGGTCTTCTCAACCCCTCCCCCTTCCGTCCAGAACCTTGGACCATCTATCCATGGACTATTGTGTTAACTTCAACCTTCCAAGAAAAAACATGTTATATGGGTGACAGTAGACTGTCTACTGAACGTACTAATCAGTCCTTGGAACATATCTTCGTTGTTACATTTCCTATACTCAGGATAATTGGCCGAACCTTTCTGCTGGCTGAGTTCGCCCATAACAATTCACCTCATGCTTCTAAAAAAAACTGCAGCAGATGGAGACGTAGAAGACCCCCAGCTTATTCGGTTGGAAAGATAAGTGTGGCTCTCCTCTTGCTCATATTAACTACGGGCTTCCTCCTCAAATGGGACCCAAAATTTATTGGTCCTTTTCCTATCCTAGAATTAATCGGTTCCAGTGGCTGTTCGCCCTCCAACTTCCTTCCAGCATGCGGATTCCTAATGTGTTTCATATTTCCCTCATCAAGCCAGTATGCTCGATCAGTATTCTACAATCTTTACTACCCTCCGGTTTCAATTTCCGTGATGGTCAGCAGGAGTTTGAGGTTGAGAAATCTTGGACTCTAGATTCTGGAGGAGGTCTCTCAGTATTTGGGTCCACTGGAAAGGGTTCAGTCCAGAAGAAAGAGCTTGGATTAAACATGCTGATGTGCACGCTTCCTCGTCTAGTCAGAGCTTTCCTAGGAGTTTTCCAGGAGAAAACCTGGCCCGTTGGGTCTGTGGCCCCCCGTAAGGGGGGGGTGTACTGTCCGAACTTACCATGCCGCTCGGTCCCCGCGTCTAAAAAGCCGGCGGTCCTCCTGGACCCGGCGCCGATAGTAGCGTTAGCTACCCCTGGCTCCTTACTCACCTGCCTGGATCCTGCTCCGCTCCTGTTCCTACTACTTACCTCCCTGTCTCCAGTATCCTGTACCTACCTTGCCTGTATCCATACTTACCTGCCTGCTCCATGACTATCTTGCCTGTTCATTACTTACCTTGTCTGTATCCAGTACAACTTACCTTGCGGGTCTCCAGTGACTACCTGGCCTGTATCAGTATCCACTACTTACCTAGCCTGGCTCCAGTTCTACCTTGCCTGTATCCAGTATCCGTCTACTCACCTCATCCGTATCCAGTTACCTACCTACCTGTATATCCAGTATCCAGTATTACCTAGCGGTCTCCAGTGTCTACCTTGCCTGTAATCCAGTATCCGTCTACTCACCTTCTCTGTATCCAGTTACCACTACCTTACCTGTATCCAGTAATTAGTACTTACCTAGCCGTCTCCAGTGTCTACCTCTCCTTGCCTGTATCCAGTATCTTCTACTACCACCTCATCTGTATCGTTTCCAGCCTACAGTTCCCACAGCACCTTGGTTCCTGTTTCCAGGACTACAGTCCCCAGCAGTACCTTGTTCCTGGTTCCAGCCTACAGTTCCCCCAAGCCTCTGTGTCCTGCATATTCTGGGACTATAGCCCCCCTCCTAAAAGCGTACGTAAGTTACCACCCGGCCGTCCGGCCATTTGTTCAGGTTATAGCAGGAGTTACTGCAAAATACACAGGCGACAAGACTTTTGGACAGAAACTGTACGGTAAGTGGCTACAGTCGGTGACACATTGAAAGCCGTCCCTGTAACCACTGGTGCCCCTAGGCAGTGCCACTGTGGCTATGGTAATCCGCTAGCATGTGTACCTAGCTCAGTGACGAAACCAACACCCCGGCGCCGCACGGAACGCGGAGGGCGTGAAAAGAAGCGGTCAGGGGGTGTACGGCGGGCTGGGCGAAGCTAACCCCACGGCCCATTCACAGTGTTCAGTGCCGCTAGGGTGATCCCCAGCATCGGCTGGGTTGGGCACCCCTGACCTAGCTGAAGTATCTGTGTGTAGGCCTAATGCATTGTTTTTGTGCACACAAGAACACATCTAAGTGGGAAAGTTGCTACCAGCACTCTTGACTGCTTTAATGTAACTGGGCTGATGACAATCTTTATTTCACTCGTAATTTTATATCCAGGGATTTCTCCTCCCTCCGCACATTGTGCTGCTCCATCTATCTGAGTCCGGTCCAGGTTCCTCCCTATTGCTCTGTTTACTCTATCTTTTTTGTGATGTTATAAACATTGTTATGAAATTATTAAGAATGTCAGTGCATTTCCAGACAGAAATATATTTGGCCTTAACTCTTCCTTTTCCCTATTTCCTCCTTCTTTCTCTATTCTCTGCTCAGGGCTATTTCCCACATTTGCTTATCTTCAGCAGGAGCAGGTGAGGTTTGACAGGTAATACCAGTTCTTTTAATCTTAACCTGCTGGTACTTAGAATTGGCACAATAAAAATTTCAGTCAGGATCAGTTATTGCCCTTTCAAGGCTTCCGGGCGCAAGTGGAAAATGGGGTGGCGGCAGCCAATCACAAAGGAAGCGCGCTGGCCGGTCATTTGTCAGTGCAGCGGAGGAAAGCGGCGAGCAGTTAAGTAGAGTTGGGGAGCTTGTTTAAAATTAAAAAAAAAAACATGCGGTTGGGGCGGGGGACATGGGGGGAAGAGCAGAATTTAAGGGGTTTAATGCTGAGGGGGGGAAGATAGTAGAAGAAACGGGTAGGAGAGGAGGGAGAGGAAGGGGGAGGGAGGGGGGTAGAAGGGCTGTCACAACAATTTCCTCTGCACAAAGCAAAGCATCTGGCAAAGAATCCCGGAGGCCAGTGTAGCAGCAGTGTCCTATGGGAACTTGCTAGCCTCCTGGTGGTCAGTTTTTGGAACTTTGGTTGTTTGGTTGTTGTTGCTCAGTTTCCATGAGTCATCCAGAAGCATAGCAGGCATACAGTAATAAATTCATAGGACAAAGTATGATATATCAACATATTTTAAAGAGGCCATTCTTTCTAAAAGATGTTCTTATGAGGGTGGAGTTGTCCTTTAAGGAACTGTGGAGATGGAAGTATACGATGGAGCACCATCCTGCTGCAGAATTTGGCCTTTTTTATGGTTGGGAATATATGAGGTAGCTAAGATGTCTTTGTATTTTACACTATTGATGTTGCCTTCCACTCTGCAGATCCCTCGCACACCCACATACTGGATGTAACCCCAGACCATGATTTTGCCTCCACCAAACTTCACTGTTTTCTGGGTAAATCTCGGCTCCATGCGGGTTCCAGTAGGTCTAATGCAATATTTGTGGCAACTGTGGTGTAATTCAACAGAAGATTCATCTGAAAAATCCAACTTTTGCCACTTTTCCAGCGTCCATCCTTTTAGCAGGCTGTGGGACTTGGCAAATGCCACACGGTTTCTCTATTGTCTTTTGTTTAGTGCTGGCTTATGATTCGACCCTGGAGGCCATTTCGAGACAGAATCCGACAAACTGTTCTGGTTGACACAGGGATTTCAGGTGACCAGGTCTCCTGGAGCTCTGCTGCAGTTGAAAATGGACTTGCCGTTGGACAAACGGTCCTCTTGAGCAGTTGTCTTGTGGGGTCTGCCTGACCTGGGCTTGCCAAAAACTTCTCTAGTCTCTTCAAATCTTTTATTTATCCTCTGAACTTGACACTGAGAGACATTGAAGGTGTGCGCCACATCAGCAGTGGATTTGGTCTTCAGCCTCTTGATAATCAACACTTTAGTCTCAGGGTAAATTTTAGGCATCTTTGCATGTTCTGTGGAAGAACACAATTTCTGATACATCTACATTCCAATAAGATAACCCAATCAGCATGCATGCTTTGGCCTGTCTCTAGCAATCTCTCATTACCAGTGTGTAGAGTGAGGTGTATATATCCCAGAAGAGAGGTATATTGACAGACTCCCATAACTGTTATGTATCTGTTACTCGCCCTCTTCCAATATGCTCTGAAATTGTTGTGCTGTTGTGTGCAGGGAGATTGTATGAAATTTCAGTAAGTCAGTGAGCTAAAGTCCCTATCAGGGAGAGATGGGATGCCATGAGACCCCCCCCTCAGCACTCGAGAACTATGGAATCATGCCCCTGGCATAGCATTTATTCCAGCACGATAGATCACTAATTAGTAATCTAAACAGCAAAATGTATGTTTAGCCAGCTATATCGGTCAACATGTATCTAGCATGTGTAAGGAGTTCTGAAAACTGTAAATAACTACAAATATTACAAGAATGTTTTGCAATGGAGTCAATACTGTGTGTGTCTTTGTTGACATATATACATAGGTGAGATCTTTAAATCAGCTTAGTTCTTTGTTATCCATCTTTCCAAACTCATCCTTCCTTTTCTCCAGTAGATTATCCTACCCTGCTACTTAATGCCTTTAACTGAGTCCCACTGCCAGCCCATCACTTGCTGAATACCAGCCTCTCCTAATGTTCCTCTAGTATGTAATGGTTGCTCATAACTAGAATAGTATTACCAGGTGGTAACGTGAGTGAAAAACATGCGTGTTACCGTCTGTTTGCACATATGTTTCACAGCAAAACCTGATCACATGCACTCCAAAATCAGAACGCAGCCCATGCAATGTGGCCACCCATTTTGCAATGCACTGACATGCGTTTCTCACGCACTAAAGGATCGCAAGACGCAATAGTAAACATGTGAGAAACACGTTAGTGTAGCCTAGCCTTAAAGGCCCGTTGATCCATCCTGCCAGAATGGCAAATGTGTATGTAGCATTATGAAGCGTTTCTGCAGTTAACTATTCATTCATTACCCACCTTTCACACCATATGTTTATCTGAACTCACACAGCCAGCTTAATATTGATTGCACCCTGTGTGTGTGTTTGCCTGAGATAACAGGGCTGGGACTGAAAAAAAGACAATGGAATTTGTATAAGTGCAGGTATACCGCACACACATGCACACGTATAAAACTATTCATATCCAATAAATGCACCAGATTTTAGGTGGCAGATGCATATTGCATTAAAGGGCATGTTCATGCATCAAGTGAAAAGTTACAGCATATATAGGTTTATCATCCCCTAAACTAAAATGATTAGAAAGCGGACAGGTATAGGGCTAACTTGTTATGCAGTGAAATGTTCTTCTCCCCCTTTCCTCCGCCTCTCAAAATGTTTCCACCGCTTCTCCAAGCCTTTTACAAGCTTGCACATGCTCAAAGGAGGCAGCTAGGGGAATATCTTCAGTCGTTGGCTGTGAGGTCAACTGTCATATCCATGACTGACAGCTGTTAACCGGAAGAACCAGGAAACAGTCTTTCATCTCTTAGTCTGCAAACTATTGTAGTTTGGGGATTTTGAAGGGAAGGGGTGATTTACCTTTTTTCAATTTTCTCTTTAATGTGGGTCAGAGAATATAAAAGGTCAATATGCTTATAACAAAGCAAGAGGACAACCTGGCAGTTTCAACTGCATATTTTATTCCTGCAACATGTTTCGGACACCAAATTGTCTGATTGGGTCTCAAGCATTAACAAACACAGAGTGCTTCCACAAGGAAGTAAATAGCATCACACACCCTGCCCCCTACACCTGATTGGTGCACACAAAGTCTCAAAGAACATTTAGTCCATTGTCTTGAAATGAAAATCCATACATTGTAGTGAATGTTTGAAACCACCACCATGGGAGTTGACCCTCGGAAAAAAACATCAATATACACATAGAACTGCATATCGATTATGCCTGCCATAAAGGGTAAAAAATAGTAATAAAAACTGTATAAATATATTGATTTCTATTTGTCTATATATCTATGGTAGTACCAGCATAATAACAATACCTCTACCGCTCTATCGTTTCTTCTCTCAGCTGGTACATTGCAACAGTATCCTATAGAAGAAAGACAAAGTATAAGTATCTATGGTTTATACATTGTAACAACTCTAATGTTGGGTACATATGATACAAACTTGCATACAAATACATGCACAAAGAAACATTATTATGGAAATGGTTTTACAGACCAAGCTTCATTTATACCAGTAGGTCTCATACCATTGAATCATTTATTCCATTTTGCCTCACTTTGAAGCAGTTTCAGTCGAGTATCACCTACTCTGATGTACCTCTACTTTTTCTAGAATACACCATTTCAATCGTGCCACCTGATGGTTCATTTCAGTGAAGTGTCTAGCCACTGCTGTATCTGTGCTAGTTTTTTCCTTAAAGTTGCATATATCTCCTTTATGTTCTTGTATCCTTGTCTTAACCTGTCTGCTTGTTTGGCCAATATAGCATTTCCTGCAAGGGCATTTGATCATATAGATCACATTTTTTGTGTTGCATGTGGATATGTGCCTCATAGGTACTTTATATCCTTTGGTGGGATGATGCACAGCGTCTCCTTTGATTATGGCCCCACAACAGTTACAGTTAATACTTTGTCTTTCTTCTATAGGATACTGTTGCAATGTACCAGCTGAGAGAAGAAACGATAGAACAGTAGAGGTATTGTTATTATGCTGGTACTACCATAGATATATAGACAAATAGAAATCAATATATTTATACAGTTTTTATTACTATTTTTTACCCTTATGGCAGGCATAATCGATATGCAGTTCCATGTGTATATTGAGTGTTTTTTCCTGGGTCAACTCCCATGGTGGTGGTTTCAAACATTCACTACAATGTATGGATTTTCATTTCAAGACAATGGACTAAATGTTTTTTGAGAGTTTGTGTGCACCAATCAGGTGTAGGGGGGGGTGTGTGATGCTATACTCCTTGTGGAAGCAGTCTTTGTTCATGCTTGAAAACGGACAGTTTGGTGTCCGAAACAGTTGCAGGAATAAAATATGCAGTTTGAAATTCCAGGTTGTCCTCTTCCTTTCTTTATAAGCATATTGTATCGACTGGTGGCTGATCCAGTGGGAAAAAGACCAGTGACGCCGGAGGACTCTGTTGCACCAACTTTAATAGGGCGACTTAATATAAAAGGTCATTGGCCATACCAGTACTGTCAGAGGACCAGCTCACCAGTCAGTCTGATAGTCATCAGATTAAGGCTGGGTACACGCAGGGTGATTTGTCGTTCCAATTGACCGATACTTCCGTGTATCGGTTGGTTGGGCTGAAAAATCTGTGCTGCTTTGGCCCACAGCTGCAGACCGATGTCTGTCACCCGTTTGTCCAGATTGGACGTGTCGGTAAATCACGGCTGATCAAGCAGTTCCCTATGGTACCAGCAATTGGTCGCACAAACTGTAGGCCGTGGCTACTATTGCCACGACCAACAGACATTTGTCTCAGCCGAGTGCTCGTTCTTAGTGATGCTCGGTCAGGACAAATAGTCCCCCTGTGTGTACCCAGCCTAAACTGCATTACTACTGCATATTTTGTTATCATGACTGTCACACGTTTTTACAGACAAGAGGATGAATAAATTTAAAATGTTTTGTAGTGTACATATATTAAAAATATAGTTATGTGGTCAAATTACTAAATAATCTGCAGATAAATGCCCATGGCCCCCATTTCTTATTCTTCATTAGTTCTAGAGGTTCAAGGGCCCTTGAAAGGTGGTAATGTTAAAGGATTTCTTCATTTGTAGATCTCCCATGTACATGAGCTTTCTACCCACTAGGACAAACTCATTAGCTTGGTAATAGAGGTCAATATAAAGTCAGTAAGGTTTCTGGAACATTGGAGATGATACATCGGAAGGAGAGGTTTAGTGGGATCTTTGGACTTTGACGATGTGTACACAGCCCCACCCTAGCTCTACCCCTCTTGCTGGCCATGAGGTCCCCCCCGATGCGAAGCTGCTATCTTAATTGTCATCCTTGGTCCCATCACACCCACCCACTTTCCTTGTGTATTTGTCTGTAAACCTGGAGGAAGGGGGTAAACCCCCCGAAATCGGTTTTTGTGGGATATTAGGCATGGTTGTCCTGTTCAGCACTTTAATAAATACAACTTAATTGTAATCACACTAGAAAATACTGTAAGAGAAAGTGACTGACCACTCTGTTTAGTAACTCCAATTATATTAATGTGAGAATGCTAAAATTGTGTATCTTATACACATAAGGATTTACATCTTGGATTCTTTGCCCTTTACCACTGTTTCACAAGAATTTCTTCTTGCTTTAAAGTGTTTACTCATTTTTTCTCTGATTATTGTTGGGTTCGACAAGAGGCGTACCGGACCATCATCGTTTGCGCCCACCAACATTGCCCAGAACAGATTCGAACACGGAATTGCAGCAATTTGGTTGGGTGATTTTTATTTCTGCATTTTGGGCACATGCGTTTTATTTCGATATGTTAAAATAGAAAAAAAAACCCAAAAGGGAAATTTGAGATTAACAAAATGTTGGGGAAAACGCAAAACGCAAAGAAAACGCATGTGGCGGTTTTTGAAGGATGCGTATTGGCGCGTTTTCCCAAAGTATCTGAAAAAACGCATGTGCAAAATGCAGAAAAAAAAAACGCTGCAGAGTGGGGGCCTATGCCCTTATCTTAGCGCCAAAAGACATACTTCCGTAGACGGCTTTTATACAATTACAATGTGCTAATTATTTTTTATATCAGGCCCCGGCCTCGATGAGAGCTTACCAGTCTAAGGAACATTTGTGTATTTGGGAAACATAACAAACCGATCGTATGTTCCTTAAAATTGGTTGGGGGGGAAGGGAAAACTGACACGGATGGAAATTGCCCTTTGTTATGATAAAAAAACGTCTGAATTGTAGTGGTTACGTTTGTTTGCTGATGCGGTGGACACAGTCACATGATAAATCAATAAAAATATTTTTGCTAGTTAGTAATGCAGTTGAGGGCTGGTACCACACGGGGGACTATTTGTTCCTTGGACCGGAGCATTTCAAACTAGGAGAAAGGGGGCATTTCCGGCTGAGGGACAAAATGGTCGTTGGTCGTGGCAATAGTGCACCCGGCCTACAGTTTGTGCGGACCACTAAGTGCTAGGTTTAACCATAGGGGAACGAAAGAAAAAACAACTTGCTTGATCCAGCCGTGATTGTACCCGAACACGGTCCATTATGGGGACAATTAAAAGGACGAGGTGGACAGGACATCTGGAGTCTGCTCGCTAGGTGGGCCCAACGCATAGCCCCAGATTTTCCGCCCCCAAAAACAACCGCAGATACACTAGGAAGTATCGGTTCAATAGGAACCGACAAAATTCAAACCCCTGACGTAGTTACCCAGGCCTTTAAATCATGCCATTGGATCTCCGAACTGATGGATCGACTGGTCCTTGGGACCGTGAACTAAGGTTCTATGGTACAATGGACTTGTATATTTACGTGTCCTAAAAAGTTTTGGTTGCCCAACAGGAGTCTAACACAAATAGCAGTCCGGGCGGTCCACTGGTCTTTTTTTCCCACAACTGGATCGAGGCAACCGTCGATTACAATATTGTTTATTATGTGTAAGGAAGAGGGGGGCACCAACATGGACACGTTATCAAATATGCATAATGTTCTATTCCCACTTCAAGCAAACATGTTTCGTTGGCACAAGCCAAAAAACTGGGTGTTTTTCAAAGAAATGAACAAAGGGACTGTATTTGTCTTTCCCACCAAAGGAGAGGAAAGTCGCAAATCACACACACCACCCCCCTACACCTAGCATTTGGTGCACAGGCAAACTCTCAAAAAACCATTTAGTCCATGTCTTTGATAACAATAGAAAATCATAACATTGTTTGTATGTTGAATGTTTAGAAAAACCAACCAGCCATGGGGGATGATGTGACCATAGGTAAATAAAAACACAAATGAATTACACATGGAACTGGCATATCGTTATGCCTGCACCATACTAAGGTAAAAAGTCATAGTGGACCCTGTTAAAAAACTGTGTTAGTAACTATATTGATTTCTATTTGTGTCTATTCTCGCTATGTAGTACCAGCATACAATAACACATCCCTCTTACGTTCTATCGTTTCTTCTCTCAGCTGGTACATGCACAGTGCATAATAGACGACAAGACACAGTTATAAAACTGTAAAACGTTTGTGGGGCACTGAATTCACAAAAGGAGAACGCTGTGGATTACATCCCACAAAGGATATAAAGTAACCTAGAGGCAAACATATTCCTACATGCATAATCAAAAAAAGTGTTATCTATATGATCAATATGTGCCTTGCAGGAAAAATTGCGATTTATGGCCAAAACAAGGCAGCGACAGGTTAAGACAAGGAACAAGAAACGTAAAAGGAGATAATGCAAATTTAAGGAAAAAAAAAATAGCACCGATTACAGCAGTGGCTAGACACTTCACTGAAATGAACCATAAGGTGGTCACGATTGAAATGGTGTTTCTAGAAAAAGGTAGAGTGGGGGGACATAGAGTAGGTGATACTTCGACTGAAAACAGCTTCTAAGTGACGGCAAAGTGTGGAATAAATTGATTCCATGGGTAGGAGGACCCCTTACTGGTATAAATTGAGCTTGGTCTGTAAAACCATTTTGACCATATAATGTTCTTGGCATGTATTTGTATGGCAAGTATTGTATCATATGTACCCAAACATTAGAGTTGTTACCAATGTAGAAACCATAGATACTTAAACTGGTCTTTCTTTATAGGATACTGTTGCAATGGACCAGCATGAGAGAAGAATAACGATAGAGCGGTTTAGAGGTAGTGTTATTATGCTGGGTACTTACCATAGATATATAGACAAAAGAAATCAATATATTGTATTTCTACCAGTATTTTATTATATTTTTACCCTTCTAATGGCGGCCTAATTCGATATGCGTTTCTATTGTAGTTATAATGGATGAGTTTTCCGAGGGTCAAACTCAATGGTGGTGGTTTACAAAACTTCACTAACCCTTGTAGGGATTTTACCATTTTTTTTTCCCCAAAAAAAGGGGGGGAAAAAAAGAACGCCCCCCCCCAATGGCACTAAATGTTCTTGAGGACTTTTGACGTGAACCAATCACAGGTGTAGGGAGGCACAGGGGTGTGATTGTTAATGTTAACTCTGGTGGAAGGAACTCTAGTGTTTGTTAATGCTTGAGTGCCACAATCAGACAATTTGGTGTCCGGACAACATTGTTGCAGGGAATAAGAAGTATGCAGTTGAAAAAGTGCAGGTGGTTTCCTCTTGCTTTGTTATGTAAGCATATTGACCTTTATATTCCAAGTGGACCCACATTAAGAGAGAACAAGTTGGAACAAAGTGTAAATAATCACCCCCTTCCCTTCAAAATCCCCAACCTTACACTGTTTGCAGGACTAAGAGATGAAAGGACTGGTTTCTGGTTCTTCCGGTTAAACAGCTGTCAGTCATGGATTATGACAGTTGACCTCATCAGCAAGAGTGATGAAGATATTCCCCTAGTGCCTTCCTTTGAGCATTGTTGCAAGGCTTGTAACGGCTTGGAGAAGCACTGGTGGGAAACATTTTTGAGAGGGCGGAGGAAAAGGGGGGAGAGAACAGTTCACTGATAAACAAGTTGTTATGTCCTATACCTGTTACCGCTTATCTACTATTTTAGTTTAGGGGATGATAAAAACCTATCTAGCTGAAATTTTTACCACTTGATTGGAATGAAACATGCCCTTTAATTGAATATGCCAGTGCGGAAAACTAAATATCTGGTTATTGCATTTAGGGATATTGCAATACGTTAATGTAGAGGTGTTGCATGTTACAGAGGTGCGGTATACCTAGCGACTTATACAAATTCCATTGGTCTTTTTTTCCCAGTCCCCAGCCCTGTTATATCAAGGAAAAACACACACACACAGGGTGGCAATCAATATTAAGTGGCTGTGTGAGTTCAGGATAAAAAAATGGTCGAGGATGAAGAAGGTGGGTCGGTAATGGAATGAAAGTTAACTGCAGACCACGCATCGCTAGATGGAAAGTACCACACATTTAAGGCCATATCTGGCAGGAGTGGATGACAAACGGGCCTTTAAGGCTAGGGTACACAAAACGTGTTTCTCACCTGTTACTATGGCGTTTGCGATCCTTTTAGTGCGTGGAAAACGCATGTAAGTGCATTGCAAAAATGGTGGCCACATTGATGGGCTTGGAGTTCTGATTTTTGGAGTGCCAGTGATCAGGTTTTGCTGTGAAACATATGTGCAACCAGACGGTAACACGCATGTTTTTTCACTCACGGTCCACCTGGGTTAATTACATTTCAGTTATGAGCAACCATTACATACTAGAGGAACATTAGAAGAGGCGGGTATTCAGCAAGTGATGGGCTGGGCTATGTGGTGACGCAGTTAAAGGCCATTAAGTAGCAGGGGTAGGATAATATACTGGAGAAAGGAAGGAAATGAGTTTGGAAGAGGGATAACAATAGAAAAAAAACTTAGAAGCTGATTGAATAGATCTCAGCATATGATATATGGTCAACAAAGGACAACCAGCACAGTATTGACTGTCCATTTGCCAAAACAATTCTTGATGATTGTAGTTTATTTACAGTTTTCAGGAACTCCTTACACACGGCTAGATAACTGTTGATCCAGATCTATAGCTGGTTAAACATTCAATTTGTGTTTAGATTACTAATTGAGTGGCATCTATCGTGCGGGAAATAAAACGTTGCCTATTGCAGGGGCAGGACTAGTCCATAGTTCCTACTAGTGGTGAGGGCGGGGGTCTCATGGATCCCAGATCTCTCCCTGATAGGGACTTTAGCCTCCCATGAACTTCCGAAATTTCATACAATCTCCCTGCACACAACAGCACAAACAATTTCAGAGCATTATTGGAAGAGGGCGGGTACCAGTAACCAAGAGGACATAAACAGTTACTACGGGGCGGAGTCTGTGTCCCTATTCCTGCTGGGCACTACACCTCACTCTCACAACTGGTATGAGAAGATTGCTAGAGGAACAGGCGCCAAGGCATGCATTGCGATTGGGTACTAAGTCTAATTGGGAATGACTAGAGTAGTATATTGTCGAAAATTATGTTCCTCCACGAGGAACAATGCAAAAGATGGCCGGAGAATATATCCCCCTGAGGACTAAAAAAGAGTGTTTTGATTATTCAAGAGGGGGCTGACGACCAAATCCACGGCTGATGTGGCGCACAAACCTTTACAATGTCTCTTAGCGTTCACGTTCAGGGGGATAAATAAAAAAAGGATTTTGAAGAGAGCGGGAATAGAGAAGTTTTTGGCAAGGACCCCAGGTCAGGCAGGGACCCCACAAGGGACAAAAAACTGCTTTCAAGAGGGGGACCGTTTGTCCAACGGCAGTCCATTTGTTTTCAAACTTGCAGCAGAGCTCCAAGGGAGGGAACCTGGTCCACCTGGAATTCCCTGTGTTCGAGACAAGAAAAAACAGTTGTCGGATTCTGTCTCGAAATGGCCTCCCAGGGGTGAATCATAAGCCAGCACTAAACAAAAGGACAATAGAGAAACCCGTGTGGCATTTGCCCAAGTTCCCACAGGGGCCTGCTAAAAGGGAGGGACGAGACGCTGGAAAAGTGCAAAAAGTTGGAATTTTTCAGAAGAAATCTTCTGTGAATGACACCACAGAGTTGCCATCAAAATATTTGATTAGACCTACTGGAAACCGCTGGAGCCGAGATTACCCGAAAACAGTGAAGTTGGGGAGGCCAAAATCCTGGGTATGGGGTTAATCCAGTATGTGGGTGTGCGCGGGCTATGCAGAGTGAAGGCAAATCAATAGTGTAATACACAAGACATTCTTAGATACTCAATATTCCCAAACCATAAAAAATGCCAATTCTGCAAAGCAGGATGGTGCTCCATCGTATACTCCCATCCCACCAGTTCCTTAAGGACAACGTACCGCCCTCATTGAGCACATCCTTTTAGAACAGATGGCCTATTTATAAATCTGTTGATATATGACCTTGGTCCTAGGGAATTTTTCCTGTATTGCTTGCTATGCTTTCTGGATGACTTCGTGGAAATAACCTGTACTGAGCATTTACGAGCACTTGGGGCATGCTCAGAAGGAATACAGGTGGTGGGTATCACCTTCAAGTCATTGCTTTGATGTCAAACTGTTCTAATCCATAAACGGACAATTTACTAAAATGGTGAAGAAAAAACAGTGAGAGCAGAAAAGGACATTGTTGCAGGATTTTCAGGTTAGATGTAAATATTTGAGATTTCAAAACTATACAGTTTCGGGTTGTGGGGGGGAGGGGGTTTACCTGTATGGAAGTTGTAGTTATAGGGCGGATTCCTTGAACGGGCGAAGAAGATTAAGATTTGCTCCGCAGTCAGGATTGGGACACAAGCTCCCAAGTCACTCTGACAATGAAAGCATCTTGAGCAGATGTTGCAGGCTAAGGAGTCGGAGAGAACGAGGGAAGCAGAGCCGACGAAACACCCATGTGGATTTTGATGATCTCTGGGTAGGCAGTAGCAAGACTGTGTTATTGGCGATTCCTCGTATAGACTTGTCATCTTATACATTGTATGCATCCTGTGGGGCCAAAACACCTATGGAGCTTGTCCTTCAAGTTCATGGAAGTTATCATTATGACATAGCAATATTAAGAAATTTGGACATCTCCACCGGCAAACCATACTTGTAAAGTTGCTGGATCCATTTATTTTTGGATTGGGCTGTGTAAATAGTAAAATTTTCATTTTCTATGCATAGGCGGACTAACACTTTTGCTCTTGGAAACATTTGACCTTTTGTCTTGAATAGTTAAATGATAAATCTTTTTTCAGTGAAAAAACTATTTTTTACCAGCCACAATTTAATATTATTTGGTGAGGGGTTTTAGCTTGTTAATATTAGACTATTTATAAACAACAATTGATCAATAAAATAAATCAAGGTTTAATGTTCACGGAACTTGAACTTGCCGCTCCGTCCGCGCACCGCTATGCAGTGTCCGGGGTGGGCGGTTTGGTGTCGAGGACGGTTCCATGACGTCACAACGCCGACACGCGGGGGGCGGCGCGGGAGAGTTTAAAAGCCCGGCGTCCTCCCTGGAACCCGGCGCCCGATAGTTAGGTTAGCAGACCACTGGATTTCATTACTCACTGGCTTGGATCCTGCTCCAGGCTTTCCTGTCCCAGCTACTTACCTCAACCTTGGTCTCCAGTAATCCTTACCTAAACCATTGCACCGTCATCCAGTGGAACTATCATTGCCGTTATCCAGTACTTAACACTTGCTGGATCCAGTTAAACCTCGCCTGGCTCCCAGTGTCTACCTTGCCTGTATCCAGTATCTGTCTACTCACCTCCTCCGTAAAAATCCAGGTTAATACCTTAACTTTGTATCCAGTATCCAGAGTACTTACATAAGCCGGTCTTCCAAGTTGGCTACCTTGCCTGTATCCAGTATCACGTCTTCATCACCTCAATCTGTACCCGTTTAACCAATTACATGTATCCAGTACCAAGTTACTTACCGGAGCGGGTCAGCCCGTGTCTACTTGCTCGGTATCCCCAGTATCAGTTCTACTTACACCCTTCATCTGTATCCAGTTTACCTTACCTTCTCACCTGTATTCCCAGTTTCCAAGCCTACAGTTTCCCAAGCAGCACCGTGTGCTGTTCAGCTCACAGTCCCCAGCAGCACCTGGTTGCCTGGTTTCCAGAGCCTACAGTTCCCAGCAAGCCTCTGTGTCCTTGCCCAATTCCGGACTATCAGGGGTCCTCCTAAAACGTACTTGTAAGTTACACCGGGACGTACGGCCCATGTTACAGTACTATCGGGCCATGGAAAGCCTGAGGGGGGGGGCTATGGCCGAGTTGAGTAAAACAACTCTCAAGCCTGTCCCAAACGCGTCAAATGGATTCTGTTTGACATAATCAGTGGCAGTTTGGGCTCGTTCATGATTTCACCTTGCTGTCTGGGATTACCCACCAGCTGTGCCTATGATCAGGGTTATACGCCACATTTTGTCGATGGCCGGAATCCGTGATCCTTCTATTCGGAGAGAGCCCCGCATACCTCCCACCCTCGCGGTTTGATGTGATGCCCCAAGGGCCTGCCGTGGGTTTTCATTAATCCGTGGAAAATCCATTTTGAACTTCAAACCATCTTAATTTTGGATCGGGATCGTTTTGCAAAAAGGTTGGGGTTACATCATCGCCTGTTGGAGGGCAATTTGCGCTGGCCATGGGTTCTCTTTAGTGGGAAAAGACGATTCCTTGTCTATAATGTTATTGACTTTTCCTGAGTATGTTCGCAAGAGTCTTCGATGCTCCAGGAAGGAACCTATGCTCATCCCTGCGTTGATGGCTAGGCTCCGCCAAGGGTTTCACGTTCCGGGTTTCAATATGCATTCGAATTCATTACCCTGGATGCGGAGGACTTCTGGAAAAAAGCAATGAAGGCACTTACGGCAGCCAATTTTGGGCAGGGACTCTTGATTTGCCTCAAGGATGAATAGTATTAGGGAAGTTTACCTGTTCCCATTGGAAGACTTGCAGTACACTATGCATACGAGGATTGATACCCGACTTTCTGTGAAGAACGGCCGGCACGAAAGAGTCTATGCAAGCTGTTCCAACCTCACTAAGACCGTCCAGAGTGCATGCCCTCGAAGGAATTCATACTGCCACTGCATGCTCAATTCCCAGAGTGGTCTACCAAAGTTACCCTACCTCTATTACTTTCGGTGTCTCGGAGCGTGGCAGTGTGAAGAGCCGATTGGCACATTGGCTGGCCCTTGCACTATCCCCGAGGAAGAAAAAATTCCACGCGGGAAACAGCCAGTACCAATGGACTTGTGTCTCTCTTGTTGCTGGGCAAGGGACACTTTGGTAACACAAATTGTCCACGTGAAGTCGGGAATAACTCCAGGTAACCTAGAAGTTAAAGGAGGAGAGAGCTCCTTCTAACGGTAGACGTGTAAGTCTCATGCACCAATATTGATCTCATCGTTAGACACTCGTTCTATCCATGCTACCTAATCACCTGTAATGTACAATCTTGTCCGTCCCAGGCCTTATGTGGTCGATTCTGTGGTGCGCTCGGAAAGTTTGCATCGATTGCTAACCTACGCAGCACAATGGGGCTTCCCTCCTTCCACTTGCGCGCAACCCCTTCGGACTTCTAGTCTAATTGACAAGTGTTACACCCGTTTATGGCCTCCGAATTTATCTACACAATTACATACGATAGTCCTATCCGCATTGGGGCATATTTCAACAAGAAACATTATTCTTTTTCGGTGATCCAAAAAAAAAAGTGCTCAGACACTCAACAAACACCATAGTTATCTAGAGTGGTCTTAACAATTGAAAGCTATCAAAAGTCTTGGAGCCCCTTTCGTTTCAAAAATTAGCCTTTCTAATATTGCACTTACCATTATCTGTGCAAATAAATTGAGGAACAAAAAAAAACCTCCCTGGAATGTTATCATGATTTCCGATGGTTCTTGTAAAAAGCTGTGAGCTGAGAAAAGAAGGATACCATCCGGCAATCGTTCCTACGATTGCACCATCGACCTTCTTTCTGGTACTATTGCTCCTCGGGGATGGCACAATAAACCCATGTTTCCCCCTTAGGAAAAACTTCTTAGCCAGAAAATGAGTACAGTACGAAAAATGTGGTCTAGGGGTGTCATAAACCTTCCAATTCCACTGTGGAGCGGGTTCTTTTTTGTTGGAAAAAAAAGGACGGACGGGTTTAAAGACCCGGCACTCGGGGAGGGAAATACCGTGGGTTTAATTAAAATCCAACAAATAAAGACATCGCGAGTCCTGTCTCCCTCTCATCTTGAGCACGATTAGTACAAGATAAACAGGTGGTTGGTTAACAATATTTACCAATAAAACTGGATCTTCGGGGCATACAAATCTGATCCGTATTAACGGCCAAAGGGGGGACGAGGGGGAGACCAGGACTGAACCACTAGGGGACGTCATACGATAATACTCATAAATTTTTGCCCTTGGTGTAATTGCTCCCAGCGGTGTACAAGAATTGTAAAATGACCTTTACGGGATATGTTGGGAATCTCTGTAAGTAGATATACCGATGGACATTTTTTTAAATCTTGTCTCAAGAATCTGCCCTCACAACGACCCTGTTTAAACAGGTGTTTACTACGTCTGAGGAGAGGGAATAGCCTTTATGCCGAAGAATGAAAAGTGTTATGTTTGAGGTTCACAAGTACGCCTTCTAGGCTCACATCGTTATTGCCGCAAGGAGTTCCAGAGGATCCTGTAACGTTCGGCATTCAAGCTTGGTCTCTTTTGCCTAGGGAAAACCCAAAGCTATTCTAGGTTCATTGGGGTTCTGCCAATTAAACTCAGACAACTTCCTTCAATGGGAATCAGTGACTTTCAATCCGACTATTAGCTCTCATCAGTAAAAGGTCTGGTTACACCTCATTCCTGGACCCATGCCGGCCCTCGCAGCCTTAAACGGACCAAGGAGGCACTTTGCTTTGATGGTCCGGTTTAGTACCATGTCCAGATCCTAGTCTTCCCTTCTAACATTCGAAATAGTTGGATTGACTCGGACCTTGTGGCGGCTTGGAGGGCATTACCTTTTCCCACAGGGGACATAGGCCCGCAAGGGAAAAACCTCATCCCTGCGCTAATTTCTTACGAAGTTTTCTACCAAACGAGTTGAAAACTATGGATTTTGTGGGAAATCCAAACTGAGCCCTGAGGATTGCTAGTGGGGTCAATCATGCTATTGGAAGGGCACATACTGTTAACCTATCACAATCACACTACAGGGACCATAAAAATCTCGAAATACATCGAATCTCAGAACGGTAAAAATCCCCTGTTTTCAAAGCACGGGTGGTCTTTATTTCTTTGCCGATTCAACTATTGTTATCCACTTTACCAACTGGTTCCAAAAAAAACAAGGAAAAAAGCTGATATTGCCCTGTTCCAGATCATTTGTTGCTTACGACTGAGTTACGAAGAAAGGGCGCTCCCATTATTCCAACCACTAAAATCTGTGGCCTCTCATATTCTGTCCTCAAATGCGTTGTTCCAAAGATCCAAGCCGGGCACGGAAGGAGGGCCTCTGGAGCCTCCTGGACACCCCTAGGGCAAAATATCTTTGTTTTCCTGTTTTCACTTCGGGAAAGATATCCTTCATTGTCATACTCACTGTGCCAAGGCAAGCCGGGCATCCGGGGTTAACAAAAGACTTTTAATATTCTTGGGCCCCGTTTTCCATTTGGGGCCCAAAAATGAGAGAAAAGATGTTAGTCAAAGGGACGTTTGGTTTAAAGTGTTGTACCAGCGTGCTCAAGCCAAGCTTCTAGAAAAAGTCCTTCCCCTGTGGGTCTTATTGTCAACCCCTCCCCATTCCATTTCCAGACCTTGGGACCCATCTATACAGTGGGACTAAATTGTTGAACTGTCACATTTCTCAAGCAAAAAAAACGGTTATATGGGTTGGACTGTAGGGACAGATTCAGCAACATGGACCTAGTTTGTACCCCTCCCAAAAGTACCATCATTCACCGGGAGTAGCTCAACTATTTATGTCACATATTCTTTCGCTTTCGGGAACTCCCTTCTGAAATGTATCTGAAAGAGGTTTCATTTGGGTTTCCAAATTATGGAGGGCACTTGTAAAGTCCATGAACAATCAAGTTTACAATTCTCATCGGCTTACCACCCACAGTCCACATGGGTATTAATGACGACTAATCAGTTCCTTGGAAACAAATATCTCGTTGTTACAGTTCCTATACTCAGGATAATTTGGGCCCGACCTTCTGCCTTTGGGCTGGAGTTGGCCCCCATAAAAAATTCACCTAGGTTTTTAAGGGAAATCTTCCTTTTTTGTGTGTGTTGGGACGGAATCCTAGAGTTTTCCTCAGGATTTTCTTTTCACACAAGTACTGCTGCCAAGACAGCAGGGCGGCCCAGATGGACCGCTATCTGGCCATGTAATGGAAATCAGTGCCTTCATGAAATCTGCTTTGGTACCAAAAAAAACTGACACGCAATAGGGGACCTAGAGACCCCCAAGCTTATCGGTGGAGAAAAGTGATGGATTCTCCTATGCTCTATTAAACCTACAGGGTTCCATCCTGGGCAAATGGGACCCGAAAATTTATGGGGGTCATTTTCCTATTTTCCTAGAATTAATCGGGTTCCAGTGGGCTGTTCGCCCCTCCAACTTCCTTCCAGGCATCGGATTCTAATGTGTTTCATAATTTCCCTCTCAAAGCCAGTATGCTCGACTCAAAGTATTCTAAATCTTTACTACCTCCGGGTTTTCAATTTTCCGTGATGGTCCAGCAGGAGTTTGAGTTGCAGCAAATCTTGGATCTAGATTAGAATTTGGAGGAAGGAGGTCTCTTCAGTTATTTTTGGGTCTCCAATGGAAAGGGTTCGTCCAGAAGAAAGGCTTGAGTATAATGCTGATGTGAACGCTCCTCGGGTCTAAGTCGAGGGCGTTCCATAGAGTTTTCCAGGAAAAAACCTGGCCCGTTGGGGTCCTGTGGCCCCGTAAAGGGGGGGGGGTACCTGTCACGAACTTACCTGCCGCACGGGTTCAGAGTCTAAAAAAAGCCGGCGGTCCTCCTGGGACCCGGCGGCCGATAGTAGCGTTAGGCTACCCCTGGTTTCCTTACTCACCTGCCTTGGAATCTGCTCGCTCCGGGTTCCTACTACTTACCTCCCCGGTCTCCAGTATCCTTACCGACCTTTGCTGTATCCGTTACTTACATTGCCTGTCTCCGTGACATCTTTGCTGTATCCCAATAACTGACCTTGTCAATTCCAGTACCTTACCTTGCGGGTCTCCTAGTGGATACCTTGCCTGATCAGTATCCACAACTTACCTAGCCTGGATTTCCAGTTTGTCTACCTTGCCTGTATCAGTAATCCGTCTACTCACTCATACGTATTCCAGTTACCACCTACCTGTATCCCGTATTCCAGTATTACCTAAGCCGGTCTCGTGTCTACCTTTGGACTGTAATCAGATCCGTCTACTCCCCTTATCTGTATCCAGTTACCCTACCTTACCTGTCTCCCGGAATCCAGTATACTTACCTAGCCTGTCTCCAGTGACTACCTTGCCTGTATCCAGTATCTGTCTACTCACCTCATCTGTATCCAGTTTCCAGCCTACAGTTCCCAGCAGCACCTTGTTCCTGTTTCCAGACTACAGTCCCCAGCAGTACCTTGTTCCTGGTTCCAGCCTACAGTTCCCAGCAGCCTCTGTGTCCTGCATATTCTGGACTATCAGCCCCCTCCTAAAAGTGTACTGTAAGTACCCCGGCCGTCCGGCCATTTGTTACAGTTAATAGCAGGAGTTACTGCAAAATACACAGGCGACAAGACTTTTGACAGAAACTGTACGGTAAGTGGCTACAGTCGGTGACACATTGAAAGCCGTCCCTGTAACCACTGGTGCCCCTAGGCATGTGCCTACTGTGCCTAATGGTAAATCCGGCTAGCATGTGTACCTAGCTCAGTGACGACCAACCCGCGGCCCGCACGGAGACGCGGATGGGCGTGAAAAGAAGCGGTCAGGGGGTGTAACCGGCGGGCTGGGGCGAAGCTAATCCCCACGGCCCATTCACAGTGTTCAGTGCCGCTAGGGTGATCCCCAGCATCGGCTGGGTTGGGCACCCCTGACCTAGCTGAAGTATCTGTGTGTAGGCCTAATGCATTGTTTATGTGCACACAAGAACACATCTAAGTGGGAAAGTTGCTACCAGCACCTCTTGACTGCTTTAATGTAACTGGGCTTGACAATCTTTATTTCACTCGTAATTTTATATCCAGGGATTTCTCCTCCCTCCGCACATTAGTGCTGCTCCATCTATCTGGTCCGGTCCAGGTGTCCTCCCTATTGCTCTGTTTACTCTATCTTTTTTGTGATGTTATAAACATTGTTATGAAATTATTAAGAATGTCAGTGCATTCCAGACAGAAATAGATATTTGGCCTTTAACTGTCCATTTCCCCCTTTTCCTCTATTCTCTGCTCAGGCTATTTCCCACATTTGCTTTATCTTCAGCAGGAGCAGGTGAGGTTTGACAGGTAATACCAGTCTTTTAATCTTAACCTGCTGGTACTTAGAATTGGCACAATAACAATTTCAGGATCAGTTTTCAGACAATTTGTTTGCTGGTTCCAGGACACTTGGCTGCTCAGTGAAAGTGAGTTTAGCTTTTTATTGGATCTAATGGGCCAGGTTCCCTTTAAGGGTACTTGGTCACAGAAAATTTCCGTTAGGTGAGATTGACAGGAATTGTTTACAGTGCAATTTTGCAATTTACTTTTATTGCCCTTCAGGCTTGCGGGCAAAAACGTGGAAATGGGGGGCGTGGTGATGGGGTTGTGATGTCACGTGGGGGAATGATGTCAAACAGGGGTGTGGCCAGTGTTCTAGGGGTGGTGGAGAGCGGGGGTTTAGGGGGCTTTCCAGGGCTTTAGTCTACAAAGTGGGCGGAATGAGGGGAGAGAAAGTCTCCTCTTCCAGTCGCGGGAGTTAGGGTGGTCTCACGGGAGGACACCACACAAGAATGAGGGAGACTCCCGGACCAATCGGGAGGGGTGGGATATGCTGCACAGTTTAGAAGATATAGACATTAGTTATGTGTGCATGTGATATCGCGTAGGCAAACACATCAGAAGTGACTACCCTGCACTTTCGGACTTTATGCTCTGCAAATACCAGTGACAGTCCCTACCTTTTTTCCTTTGTCCTCTCCTCTCATTCATTAGGTCGCTGTGGCCCTCCACTATGCAGGCCGCTTTTGGGTCTCTCCCTGCGAAGAGCTCTTGGCCCTCCCCCTCGTGCGGCCCCCGCTCCAGGGGGTCCAGCAAAGTGGGAGGAAGGGTTAAAAAAAAGACACAAAACACACTGGACCATACTCTCTGCTCTGTGGCTGTGGTGTTGTCCCGTTCGGTCCCCCCTTCCTCCTTTTCAGTCCTCATCAGTCACTATAACCCGATCTCTTCCTGGTTTTGTCTGCTTTCTCCTGCACTGAGCATGTGCCAACCGCACATTCGAAGTGGGAACTAATATTTAATATCAGAACCTTTCACCCCCTAACTTTCCGATCAGTGATTTCTTCATATCTTGGGCTGTGCAGCACGTAGAGAGGTAGTTGATTGCCTTTCATTTAAAAGAACTTGTTTGGACACCACAGTTCCCCTTTAAGAAAGAAAGAAGTATGTGCACAATTACGAAGAGAGTCCAACCTGCAGCCTTCAGATACTTGAAAACTACAACTCTCAGTGGACCCAGGGAATACTGAGGGTTGTAGATTGCAAAACATCTGAATGGCTACAGGTTGAACATCCCTGCTCTGTATTATAGTTCTGTTATAGTTTTAATGTCCATGATTTATCAGAATGTGGCCTGTTTTTTAAAATCAGATTTGCTATAGACCTACTAATTGTTAAACCAATTGTAAATCTATTGGTCCAGATTAAAAGTAGAGCATATTTAAAGGGTATATCCACCTTCCCAAACAAAAATTAAGTATGTTGTAGGGAACCCGCAGTAAAAACCCGGACCATTCACATGACCGATATTCAACACACAGCAGAATTCAAATTTCACCATTCGCTCCAGCTCGGTGGTCCAGGTGCAGCCCACCCCAAACCCTTCGCTCGGTCTGACAATCACAGCAATCCAAGTTTTAGGCACTCCAGCGCACACCGTTTAGCAAAGTTACCATGCAGATTGTGTAAAATCAATATATTTATTCAAACATATATGCAAGCAAACAAACTTATGTATTTCGAGCTATTGCAAGCTCTTACTCATAGCAGAAGGGTCTCGACCAGCAGCTGCTCCTTTGATTGGCTAAGATATCGTGTCTTAGCCAATCACAGGATCGGCTGCTGGTCCGGGCCCCTTTTGCTTGCTTTTGTGCACGGAAAATGCACAGAAGACAAGCAGAAGGCAGTGAGGGAACAAAGGCTGGTAAGTACAATTGCGGACAGGTTTCACTGACATGAACCTCACGAGGTCGAGGTTTTGACGGGTTCCATACAACATACTAAATTTTTGTATGGGGGGTGAATATACCCTTTAAACACACATGTCACGTGGTCATCCAGACTAACCAATCATGCCTATAATATGTGAGGAACAACTGTAAATCACAGGAGATCCCTGGCCATTGTAACCAAAATATTCCTACGCATAATAAACACAGCCCTTAGAAAAGAGAAGGTACATTTGCATTGTAATTACAAAGTAAGGTGATATTGTATATTGAAACTTAGGACTGCTGTATGTATGGGGCAACTAGCTTAAGAAACAGACCTAACATGATGTAATATTTTTACATTTCCTTCTTCCTTTCTAAAATTGCACAGTCATCCCATAAGAATAAATATTTACATCACAGAACAGATAGGAACATTTCTACATGCACAAATAGTATCTAAAATAATACACAGAAAATGCAATACAAGTTGCAGTGAGTGATATAATATATAATTTAGTCTGGGCCCAACCCAAGTACTAAGCTTTCAGTCAACAATTAAGGTGGGTACACACAGTACCAGTCTTTAAAAGATGACAGACAGAATCTGTAAAATTTACCTATATAAATATTAGGGAAATCATTTGTTACTGCCACACACCCTACAATTGCAGCCGACTCACTGTACAATAGAGCCGAGAATAAATTTCCATTTGTAACAACCATTTCTAATGGGGCCCTATATAGCTAATGTATGTACCTAGCAATATAATAATTTTTAGAAAATGAGAATGATTATTTTTATTATTAATTACTATCATTATTATGTGTTTTAGGAGTGTGTTACCTGCTGTTCTGGCACTTCGGATATCCTATATAATAAAATGCAAGTGTGCGTCCCTGTGTCCGTGTGTGTGTGTCCTGCAAAGAGCATTGCCAGAAAAACTGCTTCTCACTCCTAAATCACTGTACCGATTTGGCCGGTATTGTACCGTTTTTCACACTTCTGTACCAGCCAAAATACTCATACCGGATTGTACCGGGTTTCTTTCTGGTACCGGCCCCATTATCAATTCTACTATCAGTGTCCGAACATACAGATTAACTCCAAGCAGCTTGGGATGTGACCTCCTCCCCTTCCCTCCCTCCCTCTCAGCGAGCAGAGATTTCCTTCCCTCCCCTAGTCCCTGGCGTGTGGTGGCAGACATCCCTTGGTACTACCTGGCAGCTATGAGAAAAGCAATTGCTGGCGAATCAGATCTTCTCAATGAGACTAAACGGTACCCTATACATCTGGGTTAACAATTTTTAGATTATTTCCACGACGACGATACCGATCGTCTTCTTCGATCCTGCGGAATCGCTTCTTCCCCCGATCTTACATTCGAACCGACATGCGATCGCAAAATGAATGGGCTTTTGACGATCGGCATGTCGGCCGAATATACAGATCGGAGAAGCGGTTCCGGCCGCATCGATGAACATCGTTGTGGCGCTCTGTCGGGAATAAAATCTTATAGATTGTCATGGGCACCTTTAGATGTGACTAAGAGTTTTAGCAGCTGGGTTAGGGAGAATGGAGATGGGAGAGACGAGTGTGCGTCCTCCATGAACACATGGTCCTGGATAGGTTCCAGCACTGGCAGAGTCCAACTGTCAGCTGGTGTACACGGATGGTAATTATGATTAAAGAAAATCTGGAGGGCTGAATTAATTAATGGGGCGTGTCCACCGACGTCTGTCGTGTCTGTCGGTCTAACTATCGTACTATATCTGATAGAGGAGACAATCTAATGCGCGGGCGATGATCTCTCTATCATCTACTTCTATCCATCTATCATCCATCTATCTATCCATCTATCTATCTATCTATCTATCTATCTATCCATCTATCCCTATCCTCCTCCATCCATCCATCTATCCATCTAATCCATCTTCCTCTATCCATCTATCCATCTATCCATCTATCCTCTATCCATCTATCCATCTATCCATCATCCGCCATCCATCCATCCACCATCCATCCTCCATCCATCCATCTATCCATCTATCCATCTATCTATCCATCTATCATCTATCCATCTATCCAGCTATCGCATCTATCCATCTAATCCATCCATCTATCTATCTATCTATCTATCTATCTTCTATCTAATCCATCTATCCATTCTCTCTATCTATCCATCGATCCATCTATCTATCTATCTATCTATCCTCTATCCCTCTTCCATCTATCTATCTATCTCATCTTATCCATCTATCTACCATCTATCCTCTATCTATCCATCTACTATCTATCTATCCATCTATCTATCCATCTATCTATCATCTATCTATCCTCTACTACCATCCTATCTATCCATCGATCTATCTATCCATCTATCTAGCTATCTTTAGCTATCTTCTATCTATCTATCTATCCATCTATCTATCCTATCTAATCCATCTATCCATCTATCCATCTATCCATCTATCCATCTATCATCTATCCCTCTATCCATCTATATCCTGTATCCATCTTCCATCTATCCATACTAATCCCATCCATCCATCCTCCCTCATCCATCAGCTAATCCATCTATCCTCTATCTATCTATCCATCCATACTATCTATCATCTCTCTAGCTGTCTGTCTTGTCTATCCCTTCTATCTATCATCTATCTATCTATCTTTTTATCTCATCTGTCCTGTCTGTCTGTCTATCTACCATCTATCCATCCTATCCATCTAGCCACTATCCATCTATCCATCTATCCATCTATCCATCTATCCATCTATCCATCTTCCATCTATCCATCCATCCATCCATCCATCTATCTATCTATCTATGCATCTATCCATCTATCTATCTATCTATCTATCCATCTATCCATCTATCTATCCATCTATCTATCATCATATCCGCGATCGAATCCACTATCTATCTGTCTGTCTGCCCTTTCCTGTCTATCTATCCACTATCTATCTATCTTTTTCTATCATCTGTCTGTCTGTCTTTCGTCCCTGCTCTGTCCATCTATCCATCTATCCATCTCTTCCATCTATCCATCTATCCATCTATCCATCTATCCATCTATCAATCTATCCATCTATTCCATCTTATCCAGCCTATCCATCTATCCATCTATCCATCCATCCATCCATCCTCCGCATCCTCCATCCATCTAGGTCCATCCATCCATCCATCCATCACTCATTCCAATCTATCCATCTATCCATCTATCCATCTATCCATCTATCCATCCATCCATCCATCCACCCATCATCCATCCATCCATCCATCCATCCATCCATCCATCTATCCATCCATCCTCTAATCTTCTATCTATCCCCATCTATCCATCTATCCATCTATCACATCTTCTATCTATGCTATCTATCTATACCCATCTATCCATCTATCCATCTATCCATCTATCCATCTATCCATCTATCTATCCATCTATCTATCCATCTATCTATCTATCTATCTATCTATCTATCCATCCATCCAACTCTGCTATCTATCTATCTATCTATCTATCTATCTATCTATCTATCTCTGCTATCTATCTATCTATCTATCTATCTATCTATCTATCTATCTATCTATCTATCTATCTATCTATCTACTATCTATCTATCTATCCTATCTATTCTTCTCTCTGCTATCTATCTATCTTCTATACTATCTTCTATCATATTTCTATCTATCTATCTATCTATCTATCTATCCAATCTCTATCCATCCACTCTGGCGAGCTATCTATCTATCTATTCTATCTATCTATCTATCTATCTATCTATCTATTATCTCTATCTATCTCTTGCTATCTATCTACTATCTACTCTGCTATCTCCTATCTTCTATCTATCTATCTATCTTATCTATCTATCTACTATCTATCTATCTATCTCTGCTATCTATCTATCGATCTATCTATCTATTCTATCTACTATCTATCTAATCTATCTAATCTATCTATCCTACCAACTCTGCTAATCTATCTATCATCTATCTATCTTCTATCTATCTATCTATCTTCCATCCCAAACTCTGCTATCTAATCTATCTATCCTCTGCTATCTAATCTATCTATCTTATCTATCATCTATCGATCTTTCTATCATCTATCTATCTATCTATCTATCTATCTATCTATTCTCTCTATCTATCTAAATCTATCTCCTTCTATCTATCTATCTATCTATCATCTATCTATCTATCTATCTATCTATCTATCTATCTTAGCTATCTATTCCCATCCAAACTCTGCCTAGCTTATCTATCTATCTATCTATCTATCTATCTATCTATCTACTATCTAGCTATCTATCTTCTCTGCTATCTATCCTATCTATCTAACTCTGCTATCTTCTATCTATCTATCTATCTTAATCTATCTATCTAATCTATCTATCTATCTATCTATCTATCTCTGCTATCTATCTATCTATCTATCTATCTTATCTATCTATCTATCTACTATCTATCTATCTCTCCTATCCTCCACCTCTGCTATCTATCTATCTATCTATCTATCTATCATCTATCATCTATCTATCCATCCAACTCTGCTATCTATCTATCTTCTACGCTATCTTCTATCTCTGCGATCATATCTATCCTATCTAACTCTGCTATCTATCTATCTCTCGATCTATCTATCTATCGATCTCTGCTATCTATCTATCTATCGTCTTCTATTATCTATCTACTACTATCTATCTATTCCATCCACCTCTGCTATCTATCTATCTCATCTATCTATCTATCTATCTATCATCTATCTATCTATCTATCTATCTAATCTATCTATCTATCTCTGCTATCTATCTATCTATCTAACTCTGCTATCTATCTATGATCTACTCTGCTATCTATCTAGCGATCTAACTCTGCTATCATCTATCTAACTCTGGCTACTATCTATCTATCTAACTCGCTATCTATCTAATCTATCTATCTATCTAACTCTGGCTATCTTCTATCTATCTAACTCTGCTATCTAGCTATCTATCTATCTATCTATCTATCGATCTATCTACCCTGGCTATCTAGCTATCTAGCTCGGCTATCTATCTATCTATCTAACTCTGCTATCCTATCTATCTATCTATCTATCTATCTATCTAGCTATCTATCTATCCATCCAACTCTGCTATCTAAAAATCTATCATCTATCTATCTATCTCTGCTATCTATCTATCTATCTATCTAACTTCTGCTATCTATCTTCTTCTACTAACTCTGCTATCTATCTATCTATCTCCTAACTCTGCTATCTATCTATCCATCTATCCATCGATCCATCCATCCTCCATCCATCCATCCTCCATCCCTCCATCCATCCCATCCATCTATCATCCATCCATCTATCTATCGATCTTCTATCTATCCATCTATCATCTATCCTCTTACTCCTCTATCTACTCTATCATATCTATCTATCCCTCCTCTATCTTCTTCTATCCACTCTTCCATCTATCTCTATCTATCTATCTATCTATCTTATCTTCTATCCATCCATCTATCATCTATCTATCCATCTATCAATCTATCTTATCTATCTATCTATCTATCTATCCTATCTATCAGCTATCCATCTATCGATCTATCCCTCTATCCATCTAATCTATCTTCTATCCATCTATCTATCCTATCCATCTATCTATCTATCCATCTACTATCTACCATCCTATCCATCTATCCATCTATCCATCTATCTATCTAATCCATCTATCTATCAGCTATCTATCTGTCTGTCTGTCTCACTATATCCATCTATCTACTATCATCTATCTTCTATCTTTCTATATCATCTGTCTTCTGTTGTCTGTCTATCTATCTATCCATCTATCCATCCTATCCTCTATCCATCTGCCATCTATCCATCTATCCATCTATCCGATCTATCCATCTATCCCCTATCCATTATCCCATCCTATCTATCCCTCTATCCATCTATCCCTATCCATCTCTCTATCTATATTCTATCTATCCATCTATCTATCTATCATCTATCTATCCATCTATCTATCCATCCATCTAGCTATCATCTATCTATTGTCTGTCTGTCTATCCCATCTATCTAGCATCTATCTATCTATCTTTTATCTATCATCTGTCTTTCTGTCTGTGCTGTCTAGCTATCTATCCATCTTATCCTCCATCTTCCATCTATCATCCATTCTATCCATTCTATCCATACATCCATCCCTCTATCCCTCCTCTATCCATCTATCCATCCCATCATCCATCTATCCATCTATCCATCTATCCATCTATCCAATCTAGCGCATCCTATCCATCTATCCATCTATCCATCTTATCCATCTATCAATCTATCCATAATCCATCTATCCATCTATCCATCTCTCCATCTAGCCATCCATCCATCCATCCATCCTCCTCCATCCATCCCTCCATCCATCCCTCCATCCATCCATCACATCCATCCATCCATCCCTCCATCCATCCCTCCATCCATCCATCTATCATCTATCCACTATCCTCTATTCCATCTATCCTCTATCCTCATCTATCTATCCATCTATCTTCTATCCATCTATCCATCTATCTATCCATCTATCTATCTATCCATCTATCCATCTATCCATCCATCTATCCCTCCATCTATCCATCTATCCATCTATCGCATCTATCCATCTATCCATCTATCCATCTATCCATCCATCTATCCATCTATCCATCTATCCAATCCATCTATCCATCCATCTATCCATCTATCCATCTATCCATCTATCCATCTATCCATCTATCCATCTATCCATCGCAGCTCTCCATCCATCTATCCATCTATCCATCTATCCATCCATCCATCCTCTATCCATCTATCCATCTATCCATCAGCTATCCTACTATCCACTCCATCTATCTACCATCTATCCATCTATCCATCCATCCATCTATCTATCTACCTACCATCTATCCATCCATCATCTAATCCATCTATCCATCCATCTATCCACGATCCATCCTATCCATCCATCTCTATCCTTCTATCTATCGCATCTCTCCATCTATCCATCTAATCTATCCATCTTCCATCTATCTATCCATCTATCTTCCTCTAGCTATCCATCTAGCTATCTATCCATCTAATCTATCCATCCATCTATCTACTATCTAGCTATCTATCCATCTATCCATCTATCCATCTATCCATCATATCCCTCTTATCCATCTAATCCACTCTACTATCCATCGATCCAATCCTATCCATCCTATCCATCTATCATCTTCCATCTATCCATCTATCCAGCTATCTATCCCATCTATCTATCCAGCTATCTATCCATCTATCCATCTATCCATCTATCAACCATCTATCCATCTATCCTCTATCCATCTTCCATCTTCCATCTATTATCCCTCGCATCTATCCATTATCTATCCCATCTATCTATCCATCTATCTATCTATCCATCATCCATCTAATCCTCTATCCAGCTTCCATCTATCCATCTATCCCTCTCTCCATCTATCCATCTATCTATTCCATCTATCTATCCATCTATCTATCCACTATCTATCCATCTATCTAATCCATCTATCTATCCTCTATCTATCCCATCTATCCGATCCATCTATCTATCCATCTATCTATCCATCTATCTATCATCTATCTATCTATCTATCGATCTATCTATCCCATCTATCCATCTATCAAATCTATCCATCTATCCATCTATCCATCCATCATCCCATCTATTACTAAAAAGGGGGGAAGGACAAAACGTCCATCTATCCTCTACCATCTCTCCATCTATCCATCTATCCACTCTATCTATCGCATCTCTATCCATCTATTTATCCGTCTATCCATCCCTCTATCTCATCCATCTATCCATCTATCCATCTATCCATCTATCATCCGATCCATCCATCCATCCATCCATCCATCCATCTACCTACCATCCATCCATCCATCCATCCATCCACCTACCATCTATCTATCTATCTATCTATCTATCTACTATCTATCTACTATCTATTTACTACCTATCTATCTATTTACTACCTATCTATCTATTTACTACCTATCTATCTATCTATTTACTATCTATCTATCTATCCATCCATACCATCCATCCATCCATCCATCATCCATCTATCCATCCATCTATCCATCCACTATCCATCCATCTATCTATCCATCTATCCATCTATCCATCTATCCATCTATCCATCTATCCATCTATCCATCTATCCATCTATCCATCTATCCATCTATCTAGCCATCTATCTATCCATCTATCTATCCATCTATCTATCTATCCATCTATCCATCTATCCATCTATCCATCTATCCATCTAATCCATCTATTCCATCGATCTATCTATCTATCCATCTATCATCCCTCTTCCCAATCCATCTATCCATCTATCCATCTATCCAATCTATCCATCTATCCATCTAGTCCCTATCCATCTATCCATCTACC
>CM033471.1:236676529-236689029 GCA_019447015.1 Hymenochirus boettgeri | reverse complement strand
ATCTATCCATCTTCTATCCATCTATCTATCCATCTATCCATCTATCTATATCATCTATCTATCTATCCATCTATCCCTCTATCCATCTATCCATCTATCCATCTATATCCATCTATCCATCTAATCCATCTATCCATCTTACTCCATCGATCCATCTATCCATCTATCCATCTTATCCTCTCTCCATCTATCTTCTATCTATCCATCTATCCATCTCTCTATCCATCTATCTCTCCATCTATATATCTATCCATCTATCCATCTATCTATCTATCTAGGGGGGGTGGTCCATCTCTCTATCCATCTATCTATCCATCTATCTATCTATCTTACGGGTGCCATCTAATCTATCTAATCTATCCATCTATCCATCTATCTATCCTACTATGTGGGTCTGCAGTCGTAATGGGTTCTATCTATCTTCCAGTTGCGTATCGGTGGCGTATCCTATCCTCTATCCATCTTCTATCTATATCTAATCCCTCTATCTCTCACTATTATCTGGTCTGTCCTGGTCTACGTCTTTTATCTATCGATCACTATCCTATCTGATCTTTTATCTATCATCTGTCTGTCTGTCTGTCTGTCGGTAGTGGTCTATCTATCTATCTAATCCATCTATCCATCTATCCATCTATGCTTCTATCTATCTATCTATCGGTATCGGGGATCTATCCTCTATCCATTATCTACTATCCATCATCTATCTATCCATCTAATCTCTATCTATCCATCTATCTATACTTGTCCATCCATCTATCTATCATCTATCTATCTGTCGTCTGTCTATCCGCTATCTATCTTTGGTATCTATCATCTGTGCTGTCTTCTGTCTGGTCTGTCTTCCTGGGGGGTTCTATCGATCTAATCCATCTAGGGGTCCATCTATCTATCTTCTAATCCTCTATCTATCCATCTATCCATCGATCTACCATCATCTATCTATCCATCGATCCATCTATCTATAGTAGCTATCCATCTATCTATCTATCCATCTATCTATCTATCCATCTATCTATCGTGAATCCATACATCTATCATCCATCTACATATCCCTCTATGGGCCACTATCTAGGGGAGGTGCCAGGGTCTATCTATCCATCTATCCATCTATCTATCCATCTATCTATCCATCTATCTATATCCATCTATGTGTATCTATCATCCATCTATCTCTATCCTCTATCATCTAATATCCCTATCATCGATCCTCTATCCAAGCTATCCATCTCTCTACTAGCTACGAGATCGTAGTGTGCGGGGGTCTATCATCTATCTAATCGGTATAGTGCTAGGTGGCTATGCGATCGTATCTATTACTATCTATTATTATCTATCTATCTATTTCTATCTTCTATTATCATCGGGAGCGATCAGCGGCTGTCGTCTGTTGTCTGTCTGTCGTCTGTCTGTCTGTCCTGTCCCTGTCTGGCTGTCTGTCCCTTTCTGTCTGTCTGTCGTCTTTCTGTCTGTCGTCTGTCTCTTCTGTCGTGTCTGTTGGGCTGTGTCGGTTGGTCTGGCTGTCTGTCTACGTCCTTGGTTATTTAGTCACTATCATCTATCTATCATCCTGTCTATCTATCTACCCAGGGCTCTACAGTGACCTGTCCTCAGGTAGGTTTACCCAACCAATGGGTAGCACTGTATCAAATGCTCACTCTGATTGGTTATACTTCCAAGCGCTATGGTTGATTGGATGATTTTTTTTGCTTCCGGAAACTAAAGGGGAGAAAATAATGGCGGATGAATAGGGGGGACAGAAGTACAAGACATGGAAGCGTAGGGCAGGTTCAATCACGTTCATGGTATCCTATGTGGATTATACCGTACCAGACACGGAGACCCTGTATCCGCGCCAATTCACCTGTTCTAGATTTACTGCTAAAATCGGCAGCAAATACCAAGGGCTCTACCTAGGTATCATGTGCCTGTATAAGTACCTTTATAATGTATCTGTACCTTTATAATGTAATCATTACATGATAATGATCCAATAATATCCAATTATTATATACATTGGTTTGGGACAGAGTGGGGACCCTGGGTCAGGGACAGAGGGCAGCCCTGTGGTCTGGGGCAGAGGGGGGGGGCTGGGTTCTGGGACAGAGGGGGCCCTGGGTCTGGGACAGAGGGGGGGGGGTTGGGACAGAGGTGGTGTCAGTGGCTGCGGCAAGTGGGGGGCCTGGGTCTGGACAGGGGGGGCCGGCTGGGACAGGGGGGCCCTGGGTCTGGGACAGAGTGGAGGACCCTGGGTCATGGACGAGGGCGGCCCTGGGTCTGGGCAGGGTGGCTCTGGGTCAGAGAGGGGCGCCTGGGTCTGGGCAGAGGGGGGCCCTGGGTCTGGACAGAGTGGAGGACCCTGGGTCTGGACAGAGGGCGGCCCTGGGTCGGGGCAGAGGAGGGGCCCTGGGTCTGGGACCTGGGGGACTCTGGATCTGTGAAGAGGGGGGCCTGGTCTTGGACACGGTGGGTGTGACCTGGGTCGACAAGAAGTGGAGGGCCCTGGGTCTGGGACAGAGGGGGTGGGGCCTGGACAGAGTGGGGGGTGGCCCTGGGTCTGGGCATAGGAGGGGGCCCTGGGTCTGGGACGTGGGGGGCCCTGGTCTGGGACAGACGGGGGGGAGGCAGAGGGACAAACTAGGGGCGGGACGGACAGGGTGGTGGGACCTGGGACAGAGTGGGGGCCCTGGGTTCTGGGACAGAGGGGGGCCCTGGGATGCCTGGGCAGAGGAGAGGGGGCCCTGAGTCTGGTGGCAGGAGGAGGGGCCCTGGGTCTGGGACAGAGAGGGGCCCTGGGTCTGGGTACGAGAGAGCGGGGACTCTGCTCTGTGACAGAGTGTGGGGCTGGATTTGGACGAGTGGGGGGCCCTGGTTGGGACAAGGGGGGACTCTGATCTGTGAGAGGGGGGGGGTTGGGTTTGGGACAGAGTGGGGGACCCTGGGTCTGGGACAGGGGGTGGGTCTGGGACAGAGTGGGTGGCCTGGGTACTGGGACGAGGGGCCCCTGGGTCTGGGCAGAGGAGGGCCCTGAGTCTGGGGCGAGAGGCCCTGGTCTGGACAGAGAGGGGACTCTGGATCTTTGACAGAGGGTGGGGGCTGGATTTGGGACAGAGTGGGGGGCCCTGGTTTGGGACAGAGGGAGGGGACTCTGTACGTGGACAGAGGGGGGGGTTTGGGTTTGGGACAGAGTGGGGGACCCTGGTCTGGACAGAGGGGTGGGGTCGGGACGAGTGTGGGGGCCTGGGACTGGACAGAGGGGGGTGGGGCCTGGGACAGAGTGGGGGCCCTGGTTTATGGGGACAGAGGGAAGGGGACCTTGATCTGTGACATAGGGGGGGGTTGGGTTGGACGAGGGGGTGGGGGTCTGGGACAGAGTGGGGGGGCCCTGGGACTGGGGCAGAGGGGGCGCCTGGGTCTGGGCAGAGGGGCCCTGGGTCTGGGGCAAGGAGGCGGCCCTGGGTCTGGCCGAGAGAGGGGACCCTGGATCGGGGACAGAGGGGGGCCTGGGTGGGACAGAGTGGGGGCCCTGGGTTTGGGACAGAGGGGAGGGACTCTGGGTCTGGGACAGAGGGGGTGGGGTCTGGACAGAGTGGGGGCCCTGGGGTCTGGGACAGAGGGGTCCTGGGTCTGGCAAGGAGGGGCTCTGGGGGTCTGGACAGAGTGGAGGGGACCCTGGAGTCTGGACAGAGGGGATGGGTTTGGGACGAGGGAGGGGACTCCTGGGTCTGGGACAGAGGGAGGGGACTCTGGGTCTGGGACAGAGGGAGGACTCTGGGTCTGGACAGAGGAGGGGACTCTCTGGTCTGGGACAGAGGGAGGGGACTCTGGGTCTGGGCAGAGGAGGGGACTCTGGGTCTGGGACAAGGAGGGACCTGGTCTGGGACAGAGGGAGGGGACTCTGGGTCTGGGACAAGGGAGGGACTCTGGGTCTGGGACAGAGGAGGGGACTCTGGGTCTGGGACAGAGGGAGGGGACTCTGGGTCTGGGACAGAGGGAGGGGACTCTGGTCTGGGACAGGGAGGGGACTCTGGGATCTGGACAGAGGGAGGGGCTCGGTCGGCAGAGGGGAGGGGACTCTGGATCTGTGACAGAGGGAGGGGACTCGGATCTGACAGAGGGAGGGGACTCTGGTCTGTGACAGAGGGAGGGACTCTGGATCTGTGACAAGGTGAGGGGACTCTGGATCTGTGACAGAGGGAGGGACTCTGGTCTGACAGAGGGAGGGGACTCTGGATCTGTGACAGAGGAGGGGACTCTGGATCTGTGACAGAGGGAGGGGGACTCTGGATCTGTGACAGAGGGAGGGGACTCTGGATCTGTGGACAGAGGGAGGGGACTCTGGATCTTGACAGAGGGAGGGGACTCTGGATCGTGACAGAGTGGAGGGGACTCTGGATCTGTGACAGAGGGAGGGGACTCTGGATCTGTGACAGAGGGAGGGGACTCTGGATCTGTGACAGAGGGAGGGGACTCTGGATCTGTGACAGAGGGAGGGTGGACTCTGGATCTGTGACAGAGGGGGGGGGGGAGGGACTCGGATCTGTGACCGAGGGAGGGGACTCTGGATCGTGACAGAGGGAGGGACTCTGGATCTGTGACAGAGGGAGGGGACTCTGGATCTGTGACAGAGGGAGGGATCTGGATCTGTGACAGAGGGGTGGACTCTGGATCTGTGACAGAGGGGGGGACTCTGGATCTGTGACAGAAGGGAGGGGACTCTGGATCTGTGACAGAGGGAGGGGACCTCTGGATCTGTACAGAGGGAGGGGACTCTGGATCTGTGACAGAGGGAGGACTCTGGATCTGTGACAGAGGAGGGGACCTGGATCTGTGACAGAGGGAGGGGACTCTGGATCGTGACAGAGGGAGGGGACTCTGGATCTGTGACAGAGGGAGGGGACTCTGGATCTGTAAAGGGAGGGACTCTGGATCTGTGACAGGGAGGGAGGGGACAGACTCTGATCTGTGCCAGAGGGAGGGGACTCTGGATCTGGTGACAGAGGGAGGGGACTCTGGATCTGTGACAGAGGGAGGGGACTTGGATCTGTGACAGAGGGAGGGGACTTGGATCTTGACAGAGGAGGGGACTCTGGATCTGTGACAGAGGGGAGGGGACTCTGGATCTGTGACAGAGGGAGGGGACTCTGGATCTGTGACAGAGGGAGGGACTCTGGATCTGTGACAGGAGGGGAGACTCCTGATCTGTGACAGAGGGAGGGGACCTGGATCTGTGACGAGGGAGGGGACTCTGATCTGTGACAGAGGGAGGGACTCTGGATCTGTGACAGAGGGAGGGAACTCTGGATCTGTGACAGAGGGAGGGAACTTCTGGATCTGTGACAGAGGGAGGGGACCCTGGATCTGTGACAGAGGGAGGGACTCTGGATCTGTGACAGAGGGAGGGGACTCTGGATCTGGACAGAGGGAGGGTACTCTGGATCTGTGACAGGGAGGGGACTCTGGATCTGTGACAGAGGAGGGACTCTGGATCGTGACAGAGGGAGGGACTTCGGATCTGTGACAGAGGGAGGGGACTCTGGATCTGTGACAGAGGGAGGGGGACTCTGGATCTGTGACAGAGGGAGGGGACTCTGGATCTGTGACAGAGGGAGGGGACTCTGGACTGTGACGAGGGAGGGGACTCTGGATCTGTGACAGAGGGAGGGGACTCTGGATCTGTGACAGAGGGGGGGCTGGGTTTGGGACAGAGTGGGGGCCAGAGTTTGGGACAGAGGAGGGGACTCTGATCTGTGACAGAGGGGGGGCTGGGTTGGACAGAGTGGGGGACCCGGGTCTGGGACAGAGGGGGGTGGGTCTGGGACAGAGTGGGGGCCCTGGGTCTGGGACAGAGGGGGTCCTGGGTCTGGGCAGAGGAGGGGCTCTGGGTCTGGAACAGACGGGGGACCCTGGGTCTGGGACAGAGGGAGGGGACTCTGGATCTGTGACAGAGGGGGGATGGGTTTGGGACAGAGTGGGGGGCCCTGGGTTTGGGACAGAGTGGGGGACCCTGGGTCTGGGACAGAGGGGGCCTTGGGTCTGGGGCAGAGGAGGGGCCCTGGGTCTGGGACAGATGGGGGGCCCTGGGTCCTGGGACAGAGGGGGGGTCCTGGGTCTGGGAGAGGGGGGGACCCTGGGTCTGGGAGAGAGGGGGACTGGGTCTGGGACAGGGGGGGTCTGGGACAGAGTGGGGGACCCTGGGTCTGGGACAGAGGGGGGGCCTTGGTCTGGGACAGAGTGGGGGACCCTGGGTCTGGGACAGAGGGGGGGCCCTGGGTCTGGGACAGAGGGGGGCCCCTGGATCTTGGACTCTAAGAGGGAACTGTGGCCTTGGGACATGGAGGATGGAGTCACTCTGGGCTTCTAGCGCCTGTTATTGTAACAGGCTTAATGTCTAGTTGTTATAATAATTGTCTTCACTCTCTGCCCTGATACATCCTGCTAGAAGCTTGCTGAACCCCATGCTAAGGTCATCAGAAAGTACAATGGGTGTCAGACTAAAGGTGGCCATACATATATCTTATATATATATATTTTACTTACCCGACTGAGCACTCCCGCAACATTCGACCGATCCTGCCGGAACCGCCTCTCCCATTCTTCTATGTGACCGACATGCAATCTCAAATCCCATTTATTTTGCGTCACATAGAAGAACTAGAAAGGCGGTTCCGGCAGGATCGGTCTTATATCGCAGGAGCTCTCGGTCAGGTAAGTAAAATCAATCGTATATATGTATGGCCACCTTTACAGAATATTAAATTCAATTGGAGCCAAGATGCAGAGATGTAAATAAGTGTTAATAGTTTTAGGACAAGTGTGATGACAGTGATAGAGCCCACGCAATGGCAAAAAAAAATGGTAAGGGATATACTTTTAGGAATGAGCAGCCCTTTAAAAAGTCTTTAAAGGGGTTGAAGCTAACATTTTGGTGGCGTACCGATTGTGCTATTAGACATGCAAACCCCTGTATTACTGTAGTACTGGACATCTCCAAATCGCAGGAGCCTATTCGCTGTCATATTGCTGCAGAAATTTAGTTGGTTTATTTTTAAAAACTAAGCTGGCTGCATTAATTACTAAGTCATATAACGTTTGTAGGGAGGCACACTCAGGTAAGTATTCAAATAATACTCATTTATTAAATGCTAAAAAAAAAGCCAACTACACAATGTTGCGGGGGGTCCAACCCCCTTCCTCAGGTGACACACAGGGTTGGACCCCCCGAAACATTGTGTACTTGGCTTTTTTTCAACACTTAATAAATGAGTATTATTTGAATACTTACTTGAGTATGATATGAATACTTACTTGACTTATGATACTTACCTGATGTGGCATAGGTTATAAGGAGTGCTCCTCCTATTCTACCTATCTACACCACATAACTATTGAAATTGCATTAATTACTAATATCAGGTACAGCTCACTGCAGTACCTCCTTTATATAGGCTGTATGCTCCTGTTCTTTAGTGGATAGTAACTACTAATAATAAGCATAATATCAGTAGAGTATTGGTTCTGTGGTGTAGCCTAGCTGATTCTTTTATAATCTGTAACCCAACGTATTAGGGGCCATAGAAATGAGTTTGTGGTCTGAGTTGCCCAAACCCAGAGGAACCAGACAGGTCCATCTTTATTGCAAACACAATTTCACTTATATCTTGAGGTTGCAGTGGACTTGACAAATTGTCTTATACTGCTCCAAGTAGAACACAGGGCAAATATCAGAGGAACAATAATTGTGTAGGAAAGAAATAATAATGTTTATCTTGTGATAATCAGCCCAAATCTTTACATCTGTTTGGAACGTCTTCCTGTCTGGCAACCCTTCATTTTTCTATAGGTCTTGAGCCAAACAAGGATTTGGTTAGATAGAGGACGGATTGGAATGTTAGGAAATCTGGTTATGAGACAGTCTGCGTTTGGGGTAAATATAAGAGAAACTTGCTCATTGAAATGTACTTTAAATAACAACTGAATTTCACTTAGGATGGGGAATTACCCCAAAGAAACTTGAGTTTAGCTTTTCATTTTCATAAAAACCTTAATATGTTTTTCTCAATTATCTCATATAAACTTCCATTCCCTGTTAACTGTTCACTGGGTTTGGAACCTGTAGGCTGTGTACACACAAAAGTTCTATAGGACGTATATATTGTACTAGAATGGATTCACTTTACAGTGCTTTCACCATAATAGATTCACGGGGGGTAGGAGTTCAGTTAAGGTATGATAACAAAATTACTTTTAGAAAAGGCAGCTATATTCCTTCTGTTATAAGAAGACTCTGCTCCCAACTAATACTGTATTCAGTTAGATCAACTGGATGTTTCGATTGTCATCTGACTACATTTCTCAATTCACAATGACTTGAAGAACCTGGAAGGTCCCAAACAGCATATAACAGCTAGGTGTTAGGGACCTCCTGGATGGAATGCAAGGTGTTGATTAATAATAATATTTCCCCATTATACCACGGGTGGCACTGTGGTTCTTAATTGCCTAAGGTGTATACTTTTTGTAACTATTTCCTGTTTAAAGTTATTTAAGTGAAACAATGAAGTAATTGTCATTTAACAAAATGAAAAGTTTAGGGTTGCACTCAACCAAACAAATCAATTTAATAGTAAACCACACACATCAGTATCACAACGTTTCGGGGCAACATTCCCCTTCCTCAGGTGACGTGCAAATAACCCAAACACTGTGCTTTATACCCATAAGACTCCTCCTCCTGGGAGTGTCTAAACAGATCTGTGTCACTAAATTCTGTGCAAATAAGCAATAATAAAAATACATCATAAAATCACATATAGCAGCTAGAAAACCAATTGTGTTGAGTGACACAGGTGTCTAAAAACATTAACAGTGTTACTATTTGTTATAAGAATGTATCATTTTATTATGAAACACAGTTTTATTATGGGTAACACTGTTACTGTTTTTAGACACCTGATACTATTCACCATTATAGGTATTTTTATACAATAATTTTATAATAGTTGTTTCTGATATTGTATGTATATGCACTTCTTTATTTATATATAATATTTTTTAGCCTATATTTATTCACTATAAATGCACATTAGCACTTTGGGAGAAGTGAGATTTAAAGGTATATCAGAGACACGGCCGGAGGGAGCCTGACAGGGAAAGGCATCCCATTATAGACACTATCACCGGTGTTATGATTAAGGAGTCAGTGAACATCGGGTTAATACGGAACACTGTGCACTTAAAGGAGAACTAAACCCAATTTTTTATACTCCAGAATCTGAAAAGAACCCCCCTAAAAACACCAATAAACTATAAAATGCCACTTTAGTAAACTCTGTTAAAGTAAATCAAAGCCTGTTAAGAACTGGATGAAGTATCTGTGTGTATGTGCAGTGTCAGACCACACCTCCTGACCTCAGTCACATGCTTCCTTGCTTTATCTGTCCTGTAAAAGGATTGGCTAGATATTATTAATGGGTGTGACCAACTGTAATGAGTTTGTGCCATAGCAAAGGACTGAGCATATGCAGAACATAATGATCGTTGACCAAACTGTCTGATACTAGAATGCTGAGAAGTAAAGCACAAACCATATGTTATTTAGGTAAATTTCCCAGCGCCTGTATCAAAATGAGAGGTAAGACACAGATTACTGGTTTTATATCAAGTTGTCCTGATTTCTGGTTCAGTTTTGTTCTGCATCTTTAGTTGCCCTTTAAGGGAGGGGGTGTGGTGGGGGAGGGAACTTACCTGTTAAATATACACTGTATGGGCAAACAGACCTACTAAGGTACAAATAAAATATTGATTTGGAAAGTCCATGGAGTGCTCCACACTATACAAAGTATGTATATATATATATATATATATATATATATATATATATATATATATAATTTTTGGACTTGTTCATCTACAAACAGGATACTAGATTGGCTTCTTCGGCTATTTCAAAAAGAAACAGATCGAAACACCTTGTTGCACTTTAACAGTGATCACCCACGATGTTTAAAAAACTCTCTACCCATTTCCCAGTTTTTAAGGGTAATTAGAAATAACTCTACACCAGCCATTTTGGAGCTGCAACTTAAAGATATGTGGCAAAAATTTGAGAATCGTGGATACCCACATGGCATTTTAAGCAAAGCATTGTCCAAAGCCAAGAACAAAGCTAAGCCCCATCAGGAGATTATCACTACTACCTTTACACAGGCCGCACCATTGATGGCAAGCTTCAGACATTCCTCTATGGGACCTAATATTAAAACCAGTATCTACAAATATTGGAATATTTTGAAATCAGATCAAATTCTCAACAGGGTCTTACCGGAACGGCCTATCATGGGCCATAGGAGAGGACAAAACCTAAAGGACCTCTTAATGAAAACCGACTTTAAAGGAGGGACAAAGGACAAAAACTGGCTATCTACATTTAATTCAAATAAGGGTTGTTTTAAGTGTGCTAAATGTTATTCGTGTAAGCATATGGTTCCTGGTAAATCATTTGTGCATCCCCACACCAAGAAGGTGATCCACATTAAACATAGAATTACCTGTACTACCACGCATGTAAAATACATTGTAATGTGCCCCTGCAAATTAATCTATGTGGGCAAAACAGATCTGGCCCTTAGGTTAAGAATAGATGGCCACCGCTCAGCCATAACTACAGCATATAGAGATGGTCACACCACAAAACCTGTGGCCAAACATTTTTTAGAACAGGGCTACAGCCTCAAGGAATTTACATTTATGGGAATAGATCATGTCCCTATTTCCAGCAGGGGAGGCAACAGGTCACAACGACTATTACAATGTGAAGCACGTTGGATTTGGTATTTAAACACGGTCCATCATAAGGGATTAAATGAGAATCTATCTTTACGATGTTTCTTAAATGAAATATAATTGAGATGCTTCTTGAATGTATAATGATTATCTGCCAGTACTCCAGAGTGCCTCCATCCTCCATGTTCCAAGGCCACAGTTCCCTCTTAGTGTCCCAGACCCGGGTCCCCCCTCTGTCCCAGACCCAGGGTCCCCCTCTGTCCAGACCCAGGGCCCCCCTCTGTCCCAGACCAGGGCCCCCCTCTGTCCCAGACCAGGGCCCCCCTCTGTCCCAGACCAGGGCCCCCCTCTGTCCCAGACCCAGGGCCCCCCTCTGCCCCAGACCCAGGGCCCCCCATCTGTCCCAGACCCAGGGCCCCCCATCTGTCCCAGACTCAGGGCCCCTCCTCTGCCCCAGACCCAGGGCCCCCCTCTGTCCAACCCAGGGCCCCCCCTCTCTCCCAGTCCCAGGGTCCCCCTCGTCCCAGACCCAGGTCCCACCCCCTCTGTCCCAGACCCCCATCTGTCAAGATCCAGGGTCCCCCTTCTGTCCCAGCCCCCCTCGTCCCAGACCCAGGGCCCCCCTCTCCCCAGACCCAGCCCCCCTCTCTCCCAGTCCCAGGGTCCCCCCTCTGTCCCAGACCCAGGTCCCACCCCCTCTGTCCCAGACCCCCCATCTGTCACAGATCCAGGGTCCCCATCTGTCACAGATCCAGGGTCCCCCTCTGTCCAGACCAGCCCTCCTACTGTGCCAGACCCAGGCCCCCTGTCCTGTGCCAGGGCCCCCTGTCTGTCCCAGACCCAGGTCCCACCCCCTCTGTCCCAGACCCAGGCCCCCCCCTCCTCTGTCACAGACCCAGGGCTCCTCCTCTGCCCAGATCCAGCCCCCCCTTTCCCAGACCCAGGGCTCCTCCTCTCCCCAGATCCACAGCCCCCCCTGTCCCAGACCCAGGGTCCCCCACTTGTCCAGACCCAGGGTCCCCCCTCTGTCCCAGACCCAGGCCCCCCTTTGTACCAGACCGCAGCCCCCCCGCTTCTAGCGCCTGTTATTGTAACAGGCTTAATGTCTAGTATATAAAATAAAATAAGATAGGGGAAGTAGAATCACCTATATATGGCCCAGCACAATGGATTGTTCACTGTTCTATAATACTAGTGTGGGGTTTAGATACCTTAACACATAGGATAAACCTAGACAATGGAGAATTTAAAAAAAAAATTTTAGATATATTTTTAGACTCACTTAAATCAATTTCATATTGATCATGAATTCACTTGATTAACACAACATGTTTTTTTAAAATCTTACAGGTAAAATATTTATAACACAAGAAGGTTTTATTCACTTTATAGATATGGAACTACATTTTATTGTTGATAATGTATTTATAGCACTAGAGCACTTTTTTGAGATGTTCCTAGATTGGTTCAAGAAATCACATGTGACATGATTTAGGGGTGGGACTTATTGTATAAATGTTGCACTGATTTGTACACTCAGATGTTGGCTTGATAAAGGCCTAACACAAAAGGCCGAAATGTTGCCGATATAGGAATTTGGGACTTCGGATCGCGTTTTCGATTTTTATCGAACTATTTTTGATCATTTTTGAAAATAGCCTAGAGTGTTCGATAATCCTCGAAAATATGATCAGAAACTATTTTTGAGTTTCCGA
>CM033471.1:236450736-236676492 GCA_019447015.1 Hymenochirus boettgeri | reverse complement strand
CCATATTTTCGAGTATTATGGAACGTTTGAGGCTATTTTCGAAAATAGCTCCAACGTTCAATAAAAATAAAAAAAATTTAAAAAAGTAGATCAGTCGGTAGCCAGATGCACTCGTCCCTCTAGTTATAAATGCCCGGTGCTCCGATGGTAACATTATAAGATATGGTAGGAGCACTCAATGGACTTTTAAAAAAAGATTTATAATAGAAAAACACAGATCGACGCGTTTTCAGCCGACACAAAGGCTGTCATCGGATACGCCATATTGAAACACCTGTACAAAAATAGAAATTAGAACCTCCCAACATAAACTCCCATTACACCTCCCACCCTAATAACCCTTAAAACAGTGCACGATAAAAAGTTATACAATCCGAAGCCATGAGTGTATATTATGATTCATGGCTTCGGATTGTATAACTTTTTATCGTGCACTGTTTTAAGGGTTAATTAGAGGTGGAGTGGTGTAATGGGGTGTATGTTGGGAGGTTCTTATTATCTATTTTGAACGGTGTTTCAATATGACGTATCCGACGACAGCCTGTGTCGGCTGAAACGCGTCGATCTGTGTTTTTCTTATTAATAAATCTTTTTTTTAATATAGCAGCATGGAAGGAGCACTTCTGGGTCTTAATAAAAACGTGATTTCCCTTAACTGATATAGAACTTTAAAGAACCACCCCCTCCACCTCATGATGAAACAACCCTTTCCGTGCCGAACGTGCGTGATCAATACATGTGACCAACCTGTCAAATAGATACAAGATACAATAGATACAAGACCGATGGCACTGAACAACATTGCGTTAAAAGTGCAGTTAGTGTGGCCTATCCCTCCAAGAATATTGGCATTAACAATTTTAGTGCCAGCACTTCCTCACAGTATTGTCATTAACCCTTCAGTGCCATCAGAATATACAATTAACCCTTCAGTGCCAGCATACTTTCCTACTAATAATTTTAGTGCCAGCAAATTCCCAGAGTATTGCCATTAAACCCTTCAGGCCATCAGAGTATTAACAATAACCCTTCAGTGCCGCATACTTTTCTATTAATAATTTCAGTGCCAGTACATTCCCAGAGTAATTGCCATTAACCCTCCAGTGCCAGCAATTAATATTGCTATTAATATTTTAGTGCCAGCAGAGTATTACATTTAACCCTTTCAGCTGCCAGCATTGACATTGATATACGTATGTACCTGTTTCCATGTCTCCTCCATTGAATTGTTCACGTCCTTACCCACACAGATAAAAGCCGCTTGCGTTTAGATAGGATACTGTGTATAGAGCCCTTTTTAAGGCCTTTTTTTGAGTATGCAGCGCAGTTTGGGCACTAGTCCACTGAAAGGACATAAATGAATTAGAAAAGAGTACAGAGATGGCAACTAAACAGATAAAAGGGAATGGTGAATATGTGTTATGAAGATAGATTATCAAAGTTGGATTTGTTTTCACTAGAAATGTGAAGGTGAGGGAATATGACAGCCCTATACAAATAGGTTGAACTACAGCAAGTTAGCAATTAACTGGAGAAAAGCATTTCATCTTATGCAACATAATGGTTCTTCACTGTGAATTATAATTATCTTATTTATGTAACAGAAAATAAATAAATATCAGTAGCTGAGGTTTGGATACACAGTAAATATGATGGGGATTTTACTTTTGTTTTTTTTTTTTTTACTCAACTTTATGTACTCAACTTTTGTTTTTAGGTTTCTAGGGCCTAGTCATTTTCTCCCATACTATTACTGACCAAAGAAATAGGTGGGGTTCAGCCCACTGTAGAAAATACAACTATACAAAAACTATATACAATAATATTGTATTGACTACATTGACCATCCATTTTAGAAATGTTGCTTCTATCCATTACAAACAATAAACTATAGAAGTTGCTACCAGCCTTTCCTTTTGATTCTAGAGCAGGGCTATAGTTTTTTCAGCAGTTGTATCTGTACTACAATGGAACTGTGGATAATGGTCAGTAGCATGTATAGCTATGGATATAGCCAATATACTTTTTTGATAGAGTCCTTGAGACATCTCAGTGGTCGTCTTTGTGTGCTAAACATTCATTAAAAAACCATACCAAAGTGAAAGTTGCAGATCTTTGTCACACAGGTAATGAAGTATTAAGGTGGCCATACACCAGCACGATATTACTTACCGACCGACCACGCGACGTTCCTGCGATCCTGCCGGAACCACCTCTCCCGATCTTATATACGACCGACATGCGACCGCAAAATCCATTCATTTTGCGATCGCATGTCGTCATATATAAGAATCGGGAGAGGTGGTTCCGCAGGATCGCAGGAACGCCGCGTTGAGCGGTCGGATCGGGTAAGTAATATCGTGCTGGTGTATGGCCACCTTTAGTATTGGGTGTGAGAACAAAATATATAGTTGTTAAATACCCATAAGTTTAAAAGGTAACTAAATCTTAAATGTTTCTATATGTTTATTATGATGTTGTTACTAATGTACGTATGTTGTTATTATTATTATTGTGGATTTAATAGCGCCAACATCTTCCAAAGTGCTTTATAATTACATGTTCACCATTCACATCAGGCCCAACAGCAGTACAAGGGGGGAAATACATAAATAGTTTGGTACATAAATATATAAATTCTATAACTATATAAGTACTAGAGCCTGCCACAAGAGGAAAGGAGGTCCCTGCCCCATAAAGATTACAATCTAGTTGGAAGGTAATACAGATACAAGGGTAGAAATGCATGTGTACAAAGGAGTCTGAGCTGGCTGCACACGGTTGGTTACCATAAAATCAGTCTTTATTATAATCACTAAAAATCACTGTCTATAGTAAGATCGGAGACATCACAGATGCAGGGAAGGTGGAAGGAAACCCTGACGCGTTTCGTATAACGTAGTCACTTCACAACCTGTGCTCTGCAAACGATACCCTCCTCCATCACTTGTCACACCTCTTCACATCCCATGCCCGAATTCAGGACTTTACTCGTCGCTGCCCCTCTGCTCTGGAACTCCCTTCCTCCGTCTGTCCGGCACTCACCATCCCTTAACACCTTCAAACTAACTAAAACCACCTCTTTAGGCCAAGCATATAACCTGGCTAAACATTACCCCTACTACCCAAGCTGATCCAAAAAAAAAACCCCGCCTTTCACGCTCCCCTGCCAATCTATTTAACAGCCTACCGATTTCCGCAACCTAATGTCTCACCCCATATCCTCTAGACTGTAAGCTCTTTGGGCAGGTCCTCTCTCCTATTGTATCATGGTATTGCTGTAAGAAAACTCCTCACTCTGTTTTACTTATATTAATGTATTACTTGATGTATGTAATATGTATGACTTTGTATAACTGTATTACCCGTAGTAGTAATGACGTAATTGTAAAGCGCCACAGAAGATGTTGGCGATATATAAATCAATAATAATAATAATAATAATACATCAGAGGGATATTCTCCTCAGTCCTTTTAGCTGAGCTCATCCTCCCCCTCTCCTCCCCCTTCTCCCCCCTCAGTCCTTGAGACATCTAGTTAAATACACCATAAAGTTTAAAAAGGTAACTGTAAATATTTAAATTATTCTATATGTTCTTATATATGATGTGTTTTACTAATGTACGTATGTTATTATATATTATTATTATTATTGTGGATTTATATAGCGCCAACACTTCTGAAGTGCTTTACCATAATGTTTACATTCACACTCAGGCCCTGCCCCAAAAAGCTTACAATCTAAGCACATTAATTTAACACACATACAACCTATCAGTATGTCTCTTTTGTAGGGGAAACCAGAGCAACCATGAGGAAACCCACAGCAAGCACAGGGAGAACCTCAAACTCCTTGCAGATTTGTGCTAAGGGCGGAATCGAACTCAGGATTTCAGCGCTGCAAGGCATCAGTGCTAACTAGGGATGGCCGGTTCGCGGATCAGAACCCGGATCCGCCGCGGATTTACGGTGGATTTTTTCCGGATTTTCCGCCTTCCGAACAGCGGATTTCTCGTATTTTCGAAATTACGAGGGTTACTCGTATTTAGAAAATACGTATTTTTGAAATACATCTCTGTAGGCAGTTCTTGAATTAAAGTTGTGATAGCCTCTCTCAGCTCTCACAATGGATTCCTCGTTAGGTAGTAGTGGCAATGCGAAATGATGTTTCTAGAAATGTTTCTAGATCAGAGCGATTTTTTAGGCATAAGCCACCTAGGCAAAGAGCTAGGGTGCCATTGTCAAACCAGGGTGCCCAGTGTTCTCCTTGTCATCTTTTATTTGCTGGGTTAGAACTGTTCTCCTTGTTCTGCTGCTGTAATTTGGAAACACGTTGCAAATAAACTGAAGGTGAAGGAAGGATAGGGAGGATGAGCTCAGCTAAAAGGACTGAGGAGAGCAGTTCTAAAATGGCAGTAAACTGCTACAACTAGAATGTCCGAACTTTGCAAAATCCGGTCCGCTCGAGGATCCGTGACATTTTCGGAAAATTTGAAAATTCGAAAAATCCGTGAGCGGGACCCATTAAAACGAAAAAATCCTCGAAAATACGAGGATTCTTCGAAAATACGGGATTCTTCGAAAATACGTTAAAATCTTCGTAATTTCGAAAATTTTGAAAAACCGTATTTCATGCATTTTCGAAAATATGAGAAATCCTTAATTTCGAAAAATTCCGAAAACGCAGTTCAGAAAAGTTCCTAAGGCGGAAAACCGGAAATCCGCAATATCCGACGTTCGCGAACTAGTAAATCCACGCGGATCCAGGGTTCGGATCCGCGGAAACTGGGCCATCACTACTGGCAGACTTTTTAACAGTGGCCTCGGTGACTAGCAGCCATGAGCTCCCTATCCCTGCCTCTTTCTTCCTTCTTCCCAACTCTCCAATTAGAACTTAGGGTAGGTGAGGAGTGATTAATTCCAATGGAGGAAGACATGGAAAAGCAGGTGCATACTGTATATCATGTCAATGCTGGCACTGAATGGTTAATGGTAATACTCTGCTGGTACTGAAAAATTAATAGCAATACTCTAGGAAAGTGCTTGGCACTGAAGGGTTAATGGCAATACTCTGGAAATGGTGCTGGCACTGAAATTGGAGGGAAGTCTGCTGGCACTGAAGGGTTAATGGTAATATCTCTGCTGGCACTGAGGGGAATGGCGATACTCTGGAGTGCTGGCACTAAAAGTGTTAATGCCAAACTCTTGGAGGGATAGGCCACACTACTGCACTTTTAGGAGCATTGGGATTGCAATCTAATCGCTGAGGGCACCAAGATGCAGAAAGGCCCTGTCTCGATGGTGAAGGGGCCAAAGAGCTCAGTGAGCTATGTTAAGTTATCATTTATCTTCAATGAGATACCAGTTCTTAAAAGTCTGTGCAGGTCGGGCCTGAATGCCTTTATTTCCTCTGGAACTGCACATATGTGGAGGTTGTTGCCCTGATTATGGTGTTCAAAGACTCTGGTTGTTATGCCTATCCAGGTCCCATAACAGATTCAGTCTGGGGTTTGCTGTAGCTTGCTCGGGCTGTGGTGCCATGTGGGTTGCGGGGGGGTCCCCCTTTTGGACCCCTCTTTTTTTTAGTCAGAACAATCTGCATCGGCTTGGAGAAATCAATTTGTGGCTTGGTAATAAATCCCCATTATATTACACCTGTTGGCCTAACTGAATGTAGGAGTGTTTCATCACACTGCACTTTTATGGTTTTCTAGTGTCCCTGTGACAGCGAGTTAGGGCTAGGCCACACTAGCGCGTTTTTCGCGCAGCGCGATTTTCACTAAACTGGAATCGCGGGGGAACGCGAAAAATTCCCGCATTCGTCGATTTCCGATGCGCATGCGATTGCGCTCCGTCGCGTTTGTAATGCATGCGTTCACCACTTTGGTGCATTAACGCATGCGTTTCCATAACGCAAAAGGCGAAAACGCATGCGCAAAACGCACAAGAATCGACACACAATGCGTGCGATAACGATCACGATTTGGTGCGCGATTCCTGTGCGTTGCAGTGTGGCCTCACCCTTAGGCAGCATAACTTCTAAACTGTGAAAAGCAGACATCGGAGACAGCTAGCTTTAACTTTAGGCTGCTCCCCCTACTATGATCATGGTCATTGCACCTTAGGCTTTGTGCTTCGTCAATACAAACTGTGCAGTGATGTTATCATAGCACACCCCGTTATGCAAATAGCTAGTCTTGAACAACCATCACTGGCTAACTGTGACTAGGTCTTAAATTTAAAAAAAAGAAATAACAGTTGGGCAGCACAGCGGCAGAGTGGTAGGGATTCTACCTGCGCAGAGCTGAATCATGAGTTCGATTCCACTCCTGTCCTCCCTGTGCTCGCCTGCAGGGGTGTCTCTAGGGATTTTGCCACCTGAGCCAAACTCTGATTGCCGCCTATATGCGGCGCGCGCGGAACAAAGTGGGTGTGGCTTGTGTGTGGGTGTGGCTTGTATGGGCGTGGCTTTGCCGGTGGGAAATGGCTAGCCGGGAGTGCCGGCTAGCCATTTTGTCATTTTGAACTTGGCACCATTTATTGTAATTTCCTTTAAATAGACAATAATCAACACCATAATAACAGAAGAATAAACAATTTTGCCCAAAATAACCTGCCACCACTTCAAGGTTCCTTTTAATAGGGCCTAACTACCTAACTAGCCTAACCTAACAAACTATCTAAAGCTAATCTAACCATAGAAATGCCTTTTAACAATATCTAAACACATGTACAGTGGAGAAACAGAACGGTAAAGTCCCATACAGTGAGAACAGACGTAAAGGTCCCATACAGTGAGAAAGACAGACGGTAAGGTCCCATACAGTGTAGAACAGACGGTAAAGGTCCCATACAGTGAGAAACAGACGGTAAGGTTCCCATACAGTGAGAACAGACGGTAAAGGTCCCATACAGTGGAACAGCGGAAAGGTCCCATACAGTGAGAAAAGCGGTAAAAGGTCCCATACAGTGAGAAACAGACGGTAAAGGTCCCATACAGTGAGAACAGACAGTAAGGTCCCATAGTGAAACAGCAGAAGGTCCATACAATGTTGCAGACAGACAAAGGTCCCCATACAGGATTGCAGACAATAAGGTCCCATACAGTGAGAACAGACAGTAAAGGTCCCATACAGTGAAAACAGACAGTAAAGGTTCCATACCAATGATTGCAGGACAGTAAAGGTTCCCATACAATGATTGCAGACAATAAAGGTCCCATTTACAGTGAGAACAGACAGTACAGGTCCCATACAGTGAAAACAGACAGTAAAGGTGTCCCATACAATGATGCAGACCATAAAGGTCCCTACAATGATTGCAGACAGTAAAGGTCCCAGACAGTGCAGTAAAGGTCCCATACAGTGAAAACAGACAGTAAAGGTCCCATACAATGATTGCAGACAGTAAAGGTCCCATATTATCTATTTATTGTACCGGTGTTTCAATATGACGTATCCTGACGACAGCCTTGTGTCGGCTGAAACGCGTCGATCTGTGTTTTTCTTATTAATAAATCTTTTTTTTAAATTATAGCAGCATTGGAAGGAGCACTTCTGGGTCTTAATAAAAACGTGATTTCCCTTAACTGATATAGAACTTTAAAGAACCACCCCCTCCACCATCATGAGAAAACACCCTTTCCGTGCCGAACAGTGCGTGATCAATACATGTGACCAACCTGTCAAATAGATACAAGATACAATAGATACAAGCCGATTGGCACTGAACAACATTGCGCTTAAAAGTGCAGTAGTGTGGCCTATCCCTCCAAGAATATTGGCATTAACAATTTTAGTGCCAGCACTCCTCCAGAGTATTGTCATTAACCCTTCAGTGCCATCAGAATATTACAATTAACCCTTCAGTGCCAGCATACTTTCCTACTAATAATTTTAGTGCCAGCAAATTCCCAGAGTATTGCCATTAACCCTTCAGTGCCATCAGAGTATTACAATTAACCCTTCAATGCCAGCATACTTTCCTACTAATAATTTTAGTGCCAGCAAATTCCCAGAGTATTGCCATTAACCCTTCAGTGCCATCAGAGTATTACAATTAACCCTTCAGTGCCAGCATACTTTTCTATTAATAATTTCAGTGCCAGTACATTCCCAGAGTATTGCCATTAACCCTCCAGTGCCAGCAATTAATATTGCTATTAATATTTTTAGTGCCAGCAGAGTATTACATTTAACCCTTTCAGCTGCCAGCATTGACATGATATACAGTATGTACCTGCTTTCCATGTCTCCTCCATTGAATTGTTCACTCCTTACCACACAGGATAAAAGCCGCTTGCGTTTAGATAGGATTACTGTGTATAGAGCCCTTTTTAAGGCCTTTTTTTGAGTATGCAGCGCAGTTTTGGGCACTAGTCCACTGAAAGGACATAAATGAATTAGAAAGAGTACAGAGATGGGCAACTAAACAGATAAAAGGGAATGGTGAATATGTGTTATGAAGATAGATTATCAAAGTTGGATTTGTTTTCACTAGAAATGTGAAGGTGAGGGAATATGACAGCCCTATACAAATAGGTGAACTACAGCAAGTTAGCAATTAACTGGAGGAAAAGCATTTCATCTTATGCAACATAAATGGTTCTTCACTGTGAATTATAATTAATCTTATTTATGTAACAGAAAATAAATAAATATCAGTAGTCTGAGGTTTGTATACACAGTAAATATGATGGGGATTTTACTTCTCAACTTTTTGTTTTTAGGTTTCTAGGGCTAGTCATTTTCTCCCATACTATTACTGACAAAGAAATAGGTGGGGTTCAGCCCACTTGTAGAAAATACAACTATTACAAAACTATATACAATAATATTGTATTGACTACATTGACCATCCATTTTATGAAATGTTGCTTCTATACATTACAAACAATAGGAACTATAGAAGTTGCTACCAGCCTTCCTTTTGATTCTAGAGCAGGGCTATAGTTTTTCAGCAGTTGTATCTGTACTACAATGGAACTGTGGAATAATGGTCAGTAGCATGTATAGCTATGGATATAGCCAATATACTTTTTTGAATAGAGTCCTTGAGACATCTAGTGGTCGTCTTTGTGTGCTAAACAATTCAATTAAAAAACCATACCAAAGTGAAAGTTGCAGATCTTTGTCACACAGGTAATGAAAGTATTAAGGTGGCCATACACCAGCACGATATTACTTACCCGACCGACCGCTCACGCGGCGTTCCTGCCGGAACCACCTCTCCTGATCTTATATACGACCGACATGGGATCGCAAAATCCCATTCATTTCGCGATCGCATATAAGATCGGGAGAGGTGGTTCCGGCAGGATCGCAGTGAACGCCGCGTTGAGCGGTCGGTCGGGTAAGTAATATCGTGCTGGTGTATGGCCACCTTTAGTATTGGGTGTGAGAACAAAAATATATAGTTGTTAAATACACCATAAAGTTTAAAAAGGTAACTAAATCTTTAAATGTTTCTATATGTTCTTATATATGATGTTGTTTTACTAATGTACGTATGTTGTTATTATTATTATTGTGGATTTATATAGCGCCAACATCTTCCAAAGTGCTTTATAATTACATGTTCACATTCACATCAGGCCCAACAGCAGTACAAGGGGGGAAAATACATAAATAGTTTGGTACATAAATATATAAATTCTATAACTATATAAGTACTAGAGCCTTGCCACAAGAGGAAAGGAGGTCCCTGCCCCATAAAGATTACAATCTAGTTAGGAAGGTAACATACAGATACAAGGGGTAGAAATGCAATGTGTACAGAAGGATCTGAGCTGGCTGCACACGGTTGGTTACCATAAAAATCAGTCTTTATTATAATCACTAAAAATCAATGTCTATAGTAGATCGGAGACATCACAGATGCAGGGAAGGTGGAAGGAAACACCTGACGCGTTTCGTAACGTAGTCACTTCATCAACCTGTGCTCTGCAAACGATACCCTCCTCTCATCCACTCTGGTCACCTCTTCCCATGCCCGTATTCAGGACTTTACTCGTGCTGCCCCTCTGCTCTGGAACTCCCTTCCTCCGTCTGTCCGGCACTCACCATCCCTTAACACCTTCAAACATAACCTTAAAAACCACCTCTTTAGGCAAGCATATAACCTGGCCTAAACATTACCCCCTTACTACCCAATATGATCCAACCTGCCTTTCACGCTCCCCTGCCAATCTATTTACAGCCTACCGATTTCCGCAACCTAATGTCTCACCCCATATCCTCTAGACTGTAAGCTCTTTGGGCAGGGTCCTCTCTCCTATTGTATCATGGTATTGCTGTAAGAAACTCCTCACTCTGTTTACTTATATTATGTATTACTTGTGTATGTAATATGTATGACTTTGTATAACATGTATTACCCTGTATGTAATGTATGACTGTAATTGTAAAGCGCCACAGAAGATGTTGGCGATATATAAATCAATAATAATAATAATAATAATCATCAGAGGAGGAATATTCTCCTCAGTCCTTTTAGCTGAGCTCATCCTCCCCCTCTCCTCCCCCTTCTCCCCCCTCAGTCCTTGAGACATCTAGTTAAATACACCATAAAGTTTAAAAAGGTAACTATAAATCTTTAAATTATTCTATATGTTCTTATATATGATGTTGTTTTAATAATGTACGTATGTTATTATTATTATTATTATTATTATTATTGTGGATTTATATAGCGCCAACATCTTCTGAAGTGCTTTACAATTACATGTTTACATTCACATCAGGCCCTGCCCCAAAAAGCTTACAATCTAAGCACATTAATTTAACACATACAACCTATCAGTATGTCTCTTTTGTAGGGGAAACCAGAGCAACCAGGAGGAAACCCACAGCAAGCACAGGGAGAACCTACAAACTCCTTGCAGATTTGTGCAAGGGCGGAATCGAACTCAGGACTTCAGCGCTGCAAGGCATCAGTGCTAACTAGGGATGGCCGGTTCGCGGATCAGAACCCGGATCCACCGCGGATTTATCCCGGTGGATTTTTCCGGATTTTCCGCCTTCCGAACAGCGGATTTCTCGTATTTTCGAAATTACGAGGGTTACTCGTATTTTAGAAAATACGTATTTTTGAAATACATCTCTGTAGGCGAGTTCTTGAATTAAAGTTGTGATAGCCTCTCTCAGCTCTCACAATGGATTCCTTCGTTAGGTAGTAGTGGCAATGCGAAATGATGTTTCTAGGAATGTTTCTAGATCAGAGCGATTTTTAGGCATAAGCCACCTAGGCAAAGAGCTAGGGTGCCTATGTCAAACCAGGGTGCCCAGTGTTCTCCTTGTCATCTTTTATTTGCTGGGTTAGAACTGTTCTCCTTGTTCTGCTGCTGTAATTTGGAAACAAGTTGCAAATAAACTGAAGGTGAAGGAAGGATAGGGGAGGATGAGCTCAGCTAAAAGGACTGAGGAGAGCAGTTCTAAAATGGCAGGTAAAAGCTGCTACAGACTAGAGATGTCCGAACTTTGCAAAATCCGGTCCGCTCGAGGATCCGTGACATTTTCGGAAAAATTTGAAAATTCGAAAATCCGTGAGCGGACCCATTAAAACGAAAAAATCCTCGAAAATACGAGGATTCTTCGAAAATACGTGATTCTTCAAAAATACGTTAAATCTTCGTAATTTCGAAAATTTTTGAAAAACCGTATTTTCATGCATTTTCGAAAATATGAGAAATCCTCATAATTTCGAAAAATTCCGAAAACGCAGTTCAGAAAAGTTCCTAAGGCGGAAAACCGGAAAATCCGCAATATCCGACGTTCGCGAACTAGGTAAATCCACCGCGGATCCGGGTTCGGATCCGCGAACTGGGCCATCACTACTGCAGACTTTTTAAACAGTGGCCTCGGTGACTAGCAGCCATGAGTCCCTATCCCTGCCTCTTTCTTCCTTCTTCCCAACTCTCCAATTAGAACTTAGGGTAGGTGAGGAGTGATTAATTCAATGGAGGAGACATGGAAAGCAGGTGCATACTGTATATCATGTCAATGCTGGCACTGAAGGGTTAATGGTAATACTCTGCTGGTACTGAAAATATTAATAGCAATACTCTAGGAAAGTGCTGGCACTGAAGGGTTAATGGCAATACTCTGGAAATGGTTGCTGGCACTGAAATTGGAGGGAAGTCTGCTGGCACTGAAGGGTTAATGGTAATACTCTGCTGGCACTGAGGGGTAATGGCGATACTCTGGAGTGCTGGCACTAAAAGTGTTAATGCCAAACTCTTGGAGGGATAGGCCACACTACTGCCTTTTAGAGCATTGGGATTGCAATCTAATCATGCTAGGGCACCAAGATGCGAAAAGGCCTTCTGATGGTGAAGGGGGGTCAAAGAGCTCAGTGAGCTATGTTAAGTTATATTTATCTTCCATTGAAGACCGTTCTTTAAAAAGTCTGTGCAGGTCGGGCCGAATGCCTTATTCTCTGGTAACTGCACATAATGTGGAGGTTGTTGCACCTGATTATGGTGTTTAAGACCTGGTTGTTATGCCTATCCAGGTTCCCATAACAGATCAGTCTGGGGTTTGTGTAGCTTGCTCGGGCTGTGTGCCTGTGGGTGCGGGGGTCCCCTTTTTGGACCCCTCTTTTTTAGTCAGAACAATCTGCACGGCTTGGAGAAATCAATTTGTGGCTTGGTAATAAATTCCCCATTATATACACCTGTTGGCCTAACTGAATGTAGGAGTGTTCAGCACACTGCACTTTTATGGTTTTCTAGTGTCCCTGTGACAGCGAGTTAGGGCTAGGCCACACTAGCGCGTTTTTCGCGCCCGCGATTTTCACTAAACTGGAAATCGCGGGAACGCGAAAATTCCCGCAATTTCCGATGCGCATGCGATTGCGCGTCCGTTCGCGTTTTGGTAATGCATGCGTTCACCACTTTTGGTGCATTAACGCATGCGTTTCCATAACGCAAAAAGGCGAAAACGCATGCGCAAAACGCACAAGAATCGCGCACACAATCGCGTGCGATAACGATCACGATTTGGTGCGCGATTCCTGTGCGTTGCAGTGTGGCCTCACCCTTAGGCAGCATAACTTCTAACTGTGAAAAGCAGACATCGGAGACAGTAGCTTTAACTTTAGGTGCTCCCACCTACTATGATTCATGTCATTGCACCTTAGGCTTTGTGCTTCTGTCAATACAAACTGTGCAGTGATGTATCATAGCCACACCCCTTTATGCAAATAGCTAGGCTTGACACCATCACTGGCATAACTGTGACTAGGTCTTAAATTTAAAAAAAAGAAATAACAGTTGGGCAGCACAGCGGCAGAGTGGTAGGGATTCTACCTGCGCAGAGCGTGAATCATGAGTCTCGATTCCACTCTGTCCTCCCTGTGCTCGCCTGCAGGGTGTACTTAGGGATTTTGCCACCTGAGCCAAACTCTGATTGCCGCCTATATGCGGCGCGCGCGGAACAAAGTGGGTGTGGCTTGTGTGTGGGTGTGGCTTGTATGGGCGTGGCTTTGCCGGTGGGAAATGGCTAGCCGGGAGTGCCGGCTAGCCATTTTGTCATTTTGAACTTGGCACCATTTATTTGTACATTTCCTTTAAATAGACAATAATCAACACCATAATAACAGAAGAATAAACAATTTGCCCAAAATAACCTGCCACCACTTCAAGGTTCCTTTTATAGGGCCTAACTTACCTAACTAGCCTAAACCTAACAAAACTATCTAAAGCTAATCTAACCATATGAAATGCCTTTTAACAATATCTAAACACATGTACATGGAGAACAGGGTAAAGGTCCCATACAGTGAGAACAGACTGTAAAGGTCCCATACAGTAGAAAAGACGACGGTAAAGTCCCATACAGTGAGAACAGACGGTAAAGGTCCCATACAGTGTAGAAACAGACGGTAAGGTCCCATACAGTGAGAACAGACGGTAAAGGTCCCATACAGTGAGAACAGACGGTAAAGGTCCCATACAGTGAGAAAAGCGTAAAGGTCCCATACAGTGAGAAACAGACAGTAAAGGTCCCATACAGTGAACAAGACAGTAAAGGTCCCATACAGTTGAACAGACAGAAAGGTTCCATACAATGTTGCAGACAGAAAGGTCCCATACAGGATTGCAGCAATAAAGTCCCATACAGTGAGAACAGACAGTAAAGGTCCCATACAGTGAAAACAGACAGTAAAGGTCCCATACAATGATTGCAGACAGTAAAGGTTCCCATACAATGATTGCAGACAATAAAGGTCCCATACAGTGAGAACAGACAGTAAAGGTCCCATACAGTGGGACCCCCTTTTTTTAGTGGGCAGAACAATCTGTCATCGGCTTTGGAAAATCAATTTGTGGGCTTGGTATATAATTCCCCATTATATACACCTGTTGGTGAATCTAACTTGATGTAGAGTGTTCAGTCACACTGCACTTTTATGGTTTTCTAGTGGTCCTCTGTGACAAGCGAGGTTAGGGCAGGCCACACTAGCGCTTTTTCGTCTGCTCCGAACAGCAAAAAAAAAGTCACTAAACTAAATTCGAGAACCAGAAAAAATACCTGAAAATTCAAACAGCGCCCAAATTCCCCACAACTCAATATTCCGGATTGCGCATGCGGGTGTCGCGGTCCGTGTCGCGTTTTGGTACATGGCATTGCTTCAACCACTTGGTGGCAGTTACCGCATAGCGTTTCCTATACGCAAAAAGGCGAAAAACCATGCGCCAAAACGCACAAGAAGCGCGCACTACAATCGCGTCGATAACTATCACGATTTGGTGCGCGATTGCCTGGTGACGTTGCAAGTGTGGCCTCACCCTTAGGCAGATACTTCTACTGTGAAAAGCAGACAAAATTTTTTTCGGAGACCGCTAGCTTTAACTTAGGCTGCCCACTTACTCTTTATTCATTCATGCACCTTAGGCTTTGTGGCTCTTCTGTCAATACAAAACTGTCAGGTGATGTATCATAGCCACACCCTTTATGATCAAATAGCTAGGCTTGACAACACATACACTGGCATAAACCTGATGACTAGGTCTTAAATTAAAAAAAAGAAATAACAGTTGGGCAGCCACAGCGGCGCAGAGTGGTAAGGGATCTACACCTGCTCAAGCTGATCATGAGTTCGATTCCACTCTGTCCTCCCTGTGCTCGACTGCAGGGGTGTACCTCTAGGGATTTGCCCACCTGAGCCAAACTCTGATGCACGCCTATATGCGAGCGCATCGGCCGGAACACAAGTGGTGGCTTGTGGTGGGTGTGGCTTGTATGTGGCGTGGCTGTGCCGGGCTGGGAGGAAATGGCTAGCCCGGGAGTCCGGTCTAGCATTTTGGTCATTTGAACTTGGCACCATTTATTTGTAACATTTCCTTTAAATAGACAATAATCAACACCAAAAATAACAGAAGAATAACAACAGTTTGCCCAAAATGAACCTGCAGCCCTATGTGGACTTCAAGGTTCCTTTAATAGGCCTACTTAACTAACTAGCCTAACCTAACAAACTATCTAAGCTAATCCCACTATTGAAATGCCCTTTTAACAATATCTAAACAGTTAAAGTGCAGGAGAACAGCGGTGCGGTAAAGGTCCCATACATTGAGAACGACGGTAAGGTCCCATACAGTGAGAACAGACGGTAAGGTCCCATACAGTGAAACAGACCGAGCAGTAATAAAGGTCCCATACAGTGAGAACGACGGTAAAAGGTCCCTATACAGTGTAAGAACAGACGGTAAAGGTTCCCATACAGGAGAAAGACGGTTGGTAAAGGTCCCATACAGTGAGAACAGCGGTAAAGGTCTCTGAACCGTAAGCATACAGTGAGAACAGACAGTCAGTCCCATACAGTGAAACAAGACAGTAAAGGTTCCCATACAATGATTGCAGACAGTAAAGGTTCCCATACATGATTGCAGACAGAAAAAAGGTCCATACAGTGAGAACAACAGTTAAAGGGTCCCATAACAGTGAAACAGACAGTTAAAGGTCCCATACCAATGATTGCAGAACAGTAAGGTTCCACCACAATGAATTGCAGACAATAAAGGGCACATACAGCTGAGAACAGACAGTAAAGGGAGGTCCCATACGTGAAAACAGACAGTAAGTACCCATACAATGATTGCAGGACAGTAAAGGTCCCCCCCATACATGATTGCAGACAGTAAAGGTCCCATACAGGAGAACAGACAGTAAAGGTCACCATACAGTGAAAACAGGACAGTAAAGGTCCATACAATGATTGCAGCAGTAAAAGGTCCCATACAATGATTGCAGACCAGTGTAAAGGCACATACAATGATTGCAGACAGTAAAGGTCCCATACAATGATTGCAGACAATAAAGGTCCCATATGGTGAAAACAGACAGTAAAGGTCCCATACATATTCTATCCTTTATCTTTCACATTCTCTCTCACACACCCTTTCTCTCATACATACTGTACATACACCCTCTCTCACACATACAATGGTTGGCACCAAATCTGGTAAAATCATTGGCAAAAACTCTAATAAATGGTTGCCACACAGATATTAGTAAAATCTGCAGCAGAAACTTTGATAAAGGGTTGGCACCCAGACGCTAATAAATGGTTGGCACATAGATACTGGTAAAATCATTGGCACAAACTCTGATAAAGGGATGGCACTCAGATGCTAATAAATGGTTGGAACACAGAAACTAGTAAAATCAGTGGCACAAACTCTGATAAAGGGGTGGCACTCATGCTAATAAATGATTGGCACACAGATAATGGTAAAATCAGTGGCAACAATTCGTAAATGGTTTGCACACAGATACTGGTGAAATCATTGGCACAAACTCTGATAAAGGGATGGCACCCAGACTCTAATAAATGGTTGGCAACCAATCTGGTAAAATCATTGGCACAAACTCTGATAAAGGGATGGCACCCAGACTCTAATAAATGGTTGGCACCCAATCTGGTAAAATCATTGGCACAAACTATAATAAATAGTTGTCACACATATACAGGTAAAATCATTGGCAAAAACTTTGATAAATGGTTAGCACACATACACACCACTTTCTGTCGCTGGAAGGTCGATACACTTACAGCCAGGTCCTAGAGGCTGCCTTCCTCCGCGCCGCATCAGACAGCACCAGGCTTCTAGAGCGCCCCGCAGTAGATGGCCCTAGAGAGTGACGTCAGACGTCACTATGTGATGACGTCGGCGTCAAGTGAGTACATGGGCCATACGCGGAAGTAGATTCACATGGGTACATTAGCAAGATGGCCCTGCTTGTTACCAGTATTACTGAGATACATTAAGGTAGGGGAAAAAGTCATTCAGAGGTTAAAGGGCATGTCCACCCCCAAAACTATAATCCCCCCAACCTGTTGTCTCTTGATCCCGTTGAGATGGACCCAAAAATAAAATTTACCCCACCACATAAAAATAGCAAGTACTGTACTACATAGAAATAGCCCCCCTATCAGGGCAGAGGTTCCTTTCTATAATATAGATACCTTGACTTCAGAACAACACTGCACACTCTGTTTCCCTGGTCCCTCAATCAAGCCCAGTGGAGGTGAATGGCGTTTTAATTTCCATTCCTTCTTTGTGGATGAAAGGCCTGGTTAAACAATTAAAAGGTAGTCCTTCCCCCTCTGCCTCCATGTCTTTTCTCCTGGGGACATAAAACTTGCGGGATTCTACCCACCTCCTAAACAAAATTTGCCAGTTGGTCTCGCCTCTCTACCCAAAACTGCAAGACCGCTCTCCCTGTGTACCAGAGCGAAATGGTGCGGCACGTCACTTCCGCATGTGTCACCAAACAGTCGGAAGTTGCGCGCGATTGGAAAACAACGCAATGATGTTCAGGGCACATTTAAAAGACCGGAAAATGCGCCGAGGAGAAGCCGCACCGTCCTATCTAAGGGTCTCTCAAAATAGGAAAACAAACACACAGCAGGCTGACTGGAGTCATCAGACCTGCCGCATTTACTATGCCTTCGACCTCATATGACGCCTGTAGGCTGTGAGTAAACTGAAAAAATGGCTACCTCTCCATCTAAAAGATGAGTACAATAATGTGTTTATAATTAAATGTTGTCTTTTGAAGTGTTATCATGCATTCACAAAAGACAGAGGTCGGGACAAGGGCCCCGGTGAGCAACAAATAAGAGAGTGCATATCAAAACAGGTTAAAGGGAACAAGTAAATATTTGGTGTTTATTGTTTTCTTTGTATTTTTAAACTCAGATCACAGGAGAGGATAGGTTACCTTAGCAAATCCCACAGTGCACGAGAATGTGTTTCTATGTAATTAAAAACAGACACATGGAAAGAAGATGTGTAAATGCATGTACTAACCATCTTCATTGAGGTAACAAGTGCAATACATTTAGCCAAAAAGTGTGATGGACTCCTTCTATTGGGACACCCATAATAAATAAAGGTATCAGCAGTCACATTAGAAAAAGGTTCTCTGAGCCTTATGGTTCAAAGAAATATGGTATTGACAAAAACCCAACAATCCTGCAGAACAAAAGCCAAAATCAGAGAGTCGTCCGATGGGAAATCCAATTAGAAGACGCGAAATAGTTACGAACAGATAACCAGAGGGAACATTATCCCAAAATCAGTAGAATATTTAATCAATTATGGATGAAAACCCACGGGAACATACCCAAAGATTTGATGTTTGGTGACAGCATTAGATACCTGTGAATTTGTTGTACATGCAATATACACAGATAAAAAGAATGAATGGAACAGCCCAGATAAAAGGTTAAGGGCATGTCCACACCAACAAAACTAAAATTTAACCCTTACTGCCAAATAAAGATAGTTTTAAAACAATCCGTAAACTTACATTCCTGACCAAAATAGTTGCACATGCTGTGCCCTCCAAAAGTCCAGGAAACTGCTGTGTAGGAGCAGTGTGTGACTCATGTCTGTGCCTGAGAATTACCAAAAATCAGCTAAGGTTGAGGAATGCCTTCCCAGGCAGACTCCCTGCCTCTCAGCACACAACACGGACGCGGATGGCCGCGTACCGCCCCCTGCTTCAGATTCCTGCAGCAGAGGAACCCTGAACAATGCAGCGGAGGAGGAGGGGCAGGTAAGTAAGAATAAGATCGGGGGGACTTTCTAACAATTATATTAATGTGGGTTGGGATGGGGGGAGCATGCCTACCACATATCACACGTAGTAAATTTCGGGGTGGACATGGCCCTCTTAACATTTCACAAAACATACAAAAGAAGTTATCCATTCAACAACCAGGCACTCCACAACCTGGGATGAGGCTCCAAAAACGAGACACAGCACTAGCAAAAACTTACAGACGAATAGATTTAGCTACAGAAAAGTTATGCACTAAGAGATCCAATGGAAAGAAAGGAGGAGGCAGGACCAGATTAAAAGAGCTATAAAATCATCGGGGCGGGCTATCACGACCTTCAATTGCTATCAAATAGCATTGCCAGCAGAAATAGAATTTGGATTAGAGAACTGAAGAGCTGGCAAATCAGACGGTGTACAGAGAAGACGACTAACCAAAAAGTTACAAGACATCACGTTAGCAAACGTACTTTATGAAAGGCTTCATTAGGACACCATAAAATTAAGCTGCAAAGCTATGGCCAAGCAACAGAGACCCGAAGGGCACTCTGGTTAAAGGGTTATGTCCACCTGACAAATAGTTTTCAATATGATGTCTCCCACATGTCGGCCAGCCCAACCGCATATATTTTAGTTCCAACAAGACCCCAAAAAACTCTTCACTTACCTACCCTCGTTCCTCCGCCCGCATGCAGGCCCTCTGCGTGCGACGATGGCAAACAGAGGGGCAGGGACCGCGCAGTCGCGTCTGGTGATTGGCTGACGGCAAGCAATCAGGGACGCGGCTGCCGGTCATTCGTGCCGAAGGAGGAAAGAGGGAGACCGGTAAGTAAGAGTTTGGGAGCTTTTACAAAATAAAAAAATATGCGGGTTGGGCCGGCTGGGACAAGATCAGAAGGATATGGGGGAACAACTATTAGGGGGTTTATGGTAGGGGGAAGCGATAGTCGAACGGGAGGGGGAGGGGAGGGGGGAGAAGAGCTGCAGTTACGGCCCATGGAAAATAAATCGACCTCGAGGCCAGTAGCAGGCAGGAGCCTGCTTAGCATCCTGGTGGGCCAGCTTTTGGACTTTGGGGGGGATACAGTGAGAAACCTATGGAGCCTGGGATGTGAGGTAGGATACACTACACTACATGGTGGGGCATTACGGGGGGAGATAGTTTGGGGGTGACATCGCCCTTTAAACCATGGAGCGTGTGCATAATCTATCAAAACAAGTCTAACAAACTTACCCATTCCAGGGGGATTTAGTTTGTCTTTATCACCATTAGACGACCATAATAGTTAAAAAACTCAGGCGAGAAAACCATACAAAATTCAGATTTAAAACAGAGAGAACTTCCCTTCTAACTCTTTCAATAAGCTATAAAAAGACCAAACAATAGACTAGTCATCAGAACTGCAAAAACCAAAATTGGAGGGCAGCCACATACCTTTCTTTTTAGCGAAAATAAGGAGGGAAGAGGGAAGAAACTCTCTGACGGCCTGCCCGCACAAATTGTGACGCCGACGTCAATGTTTGTGACGGAATGGAGAATACAGACAGATCTGGGTGATGCAAAACACTATCAAAGGGTTACTCTAATAGGGTACCACTTCAAAATTTCCCCAAAAGAAGAAAATGGTGAAATCTCAATCCACCAAAACAAAAAAGAGGCAAAACAAACACTAACCAACATAATCCAACATACTAAAGCAAAGTGTTATAGAAAAGTCCCACAGAGAAGACCAGGGAGGGATTTATTCCCAGTCTTTTCTTCAGAGAAAAAAGGAGGGGGGGCATTAGAGCAATTCCTAGATTTGACGTATCTCCAAGGTCATTTCTGTAACAACAAAATTCAAATCGGAAACGCTGAAATCCATATTCAGCTCAAGTCCACACAAAACGACTGGATGAAAAAATAGATCTACAAGCCCGATACCATCACATTAACCTATACCCCCGAATCACAGGAAGTATCTCAGATTTGACAATAGCAAAGCAGCATTTTCAATACATTTGGATGGCGTATCGCCCTGCGCGATTTCAACGTACTCAGCCTCCAATAATGCTCATCTCAGGACTAAACAAGATTACAATCGATGCAATCTCGACGATATACTAATAAAGTAGTGCGTCGTCCCCTGTTATTAACACACTCTAAACACGACCATTTCTTTTTGAACCATCATGGATGGCTAATATCACGGCAAAATTCCATGATGTTTCACCAAAACCCAGAGATGCAGTTCTTAGGACGTTGACACATTTCAAAGAAGCACACGTCTTACCATGAAAAAGAAAATCAATCATAGTGAACAGAACATGAAACAATTTCCTGAAACCAAGACCAATATCAATAGCACAAGTGTGCGTCATTATGGGGAAGCAACTAGTAGCAACGGAGTCGGAAATGGTCTCTATTTCACCCTAAGGACCATTAAACAATTGACAATTATTAGTCAATAGGGATACCAAACGAGTCACAACACACCAACTTAATACACTCTCTCAAAACCATGAGGAAAAAAATGGAAGGTCGGACAAGATTGCTGAACCTCACACCAGGTAGAATTATGTTATGCGTTGGATACCAATTCACGTAGACGCAGCCCGACGGGCTGAGGGAGCAAATTGCCAAAATCAAACGTCAAGGAACTGGCAACGATATGGAAACAGAACCAACCCATGAATCGAGAGAAATGAAGTGGGTTGTTCTCAGTATGATGAAATTTCACAAAAAATAATTACAACAAACCATCCAGATACAGTCGGAACAATGTTAGCCGTAGTTTTTATACACAAAAAGGGGAAACACGGAGTTTCCAGTCTTCATATACTAGAAGTATCACCAAAATAGCTGACATTTGCAGAAAAGAATTTGAGATTCATAAGAGCTATCATATCCAGGCACTGAAACACACCAGGCCGACTGGCTAAGCAGGACCAAGTCAGTCCGGGGAGTGGGAGTCTGAACAGACAACCCCACGACACACGTTCAACGACATCTTGTGAAAACAGTGGGGATTGCCAGAAATCGACTCTAGATGGCGACAAAACAAAACACCAAATCAACAAGTTTTGCTCATGGTTTCCACAATCCAAATAAGTCAACCAAGCCTCCTTTTCGATAACCTGGCCCACCAAATGCTATATACTATTCCCTCCCATACCAGGATTACAGCGGATTATTGCGAGGAAAATCAGGGAAGCCAATAGAGATGATAATAATCTTCCTTGGGCGACACGGAACCCATGGTTTGCGTGCGATTACAGTCAATCACATATCATCCAACTCGACTACCAGATATTACCAACTTCTATGGAACGACCGGGGGGAAACCTGATCCATCCAAAATAAGAAACTCAAACTGATGCATGAAGTTGAGAATTGCACCAACTTACAAAAATCAGGGACTATCCAAATGAATGATAGAAACTTGAGTGTCATCAGAAAACAATCCACATCAAAATCTACTACCATGACAGGTGACCAATTTTAACTATGGTGCAGATAATAAACTCCATTGAATGCAAGGAAAAACCAACAAATATGGAAACACATCTTATACAATTCCTACAAGAAGGGCTACAGAATACTTGAGCACATCTACCCTAAAATGACAGGTAATCAGCGTATATCCGGCAGTGCCTAACAAAGAGGTTTGCGTCCGAAACTCCAACCTATGGTGGATTCTTTAGCGGATAAGCAAATATGAAGACCTACCAGTTCAATTACAAGTTCCCCATGGGATCTTCCATTAGTGGCCGAGAAATGATTAAAATATGTCACTTTGAACCTATAGAAGAGCCAAACATAAAAACTTAACCGTAATAAAACCTTATTTCTAATAGCTATACCTCTCAGCAAAGTGGTATCATGAGATAAAAAACCTTCCTAAAAATTTATTCCTCCGCGTCTAACTTCCAAATGATACATCGATTCTGAGACCGATACAAACCGTCTTCACCCAAGTGGTGCAGTTTCATCTAAATCAAGATCTTGTATCTGACCATCATTTTCAGAAAAATGAAAGACAAACCTTCTAGCTGAGGAAGGACCACTTAAAAGAATATCTAAAGAGAACACAAGATATGAGTAAAATCAGAGTCTCTTTATATCCTATTTCAATGAGAGAAAAAAGGAATCACCACTCAAGCAGACGTTGTTAGGTTTTCTATATATTCTCTATTATCACTTGCCAATAAGCAGCCTTTTGTTCTTTGACTCATTTTGTGTCTTACTTATTGTCGGTATTGCAGATGTTTTTTGTTTTCCAATGTTCTGAGCTCATTTTTCATATTTCAAGGTTTTAAGTACATCATGCTGCCAGACACTGTGTCTGGCCATCCCCCCTTTTTCCTCTTTGTGAAACACCCAATGTAATAAACTAATAACTGAGAAACGCGGTTTCTAATGCAACGTGCGCATGTTGTTTAATCCTTTCTTCCATCCGCTGAAGGTCTCGTCAGTGAGTCTGACAGGCATCAATCAAAAGTCAGCAGCTCGTGCATGGATAGTTATTCAACAATTGGTTGTCAGTGAGTGGGGATACAAATCCAGGACCTAGAGTTATTCGACCTTATTAATTTTAATTGTTCCCTCTTGCTTGTTCCCTGTAACTTGTATCAGCACATTGGGTAGATTTACAAAACCTGGGTCGAAGGACGACAGCATCCCAACGTCTTACAACGGGGTCTGTAAGTAGAATGTCCCGCAGGCTGGGACCTGTGCTCGAGTTCTCTTGAGGAAGTTGCTTCCGTGGGTAGTGTTTAAATTCTGAAAAGTTTGATTCCGGGGGAAGGTTAAAAACCTTGGTGCTGGGGTGTGTAAAGAGTTCTTTAAGAAGTAGTAGATTCCGCAGGGTGGCGATCCTGCAATGTTAGTTTCTCTTGAAGGCTAGGTAACTGGGGAAGCCGTACAAGAGATATATGTTCCCCTTGATTGATAGAGGATGCCTCTATTGCGGGTTGGACTCGAACAACTCGTAATTTGGACTACGACTCCGATAATACTCCCCATTTGGCGGCGACCTCCATAGAGAGTTAATGTTTTATTATTAAATATGCAGTTGCTTACGTCGCGTGGACGTGTGAAACGTGGGATTTAGGACGGGGACTGTAAGAGTAAGTTAAAACATTATAGAACGGACAGTGCTGTCTCCCGGGTTCATTGAAGTCGAACTTTCTGAGTGTGTTTCTTTGACTAGCTAGCCTTATACGAGCATTACAGACTTACCTTGTATGTCTTGTGTGTTTTATGTGTAACGTTGTGGTGGTTTATGTGTAACAGTTTTGTCTGTCAAAATTTGTAATTTGCTGTAGCTTGACTTGCTTGGCGCTTATTGTTATAACTTTCCTTCTTGCTTACAGGATGAAAGTTGTCACAGTAAAGGTGTCGTGACCCAAACATGATAAGTCATTCAAAGTATATTAAAGTGTTTTAATTCTAAGTTTACAGGTTTCCAATGTGGTAAAATACTGATAACCAAGACTGGTACAGAAGTTTCCGAAGAATTTGTCCTGGGGAAATGCAAGGAGGATTAGGTCGATCCTATTGGTGTAACATCTTATAGAAATCCACTGGTTTGACTAATATATGGTTTGATAAAAGATTTATATTCTTATGCGAGCTCTCTTAGTGAATTTTATTATAAATCTGTTATATAATAAGTGCAGTTAAATTTGGTTAATGCTGGTTTCTACTTAGACAATGTTTTGGACTGCGATGTTTTCTATTTCTGGGTCTAATCTTATTTCTTACATTCCTATAACCCGCTTCCTCCTCCTCCCCTTCTCCTTGCTTTTCGCTCAGGTTGTTCAACAACAGTAATTGTTCCATGCTAAAAACTACTTGTAAATGGAGAGTTTATAATTGCGATGAATTTGGTAGGTAGAATGGTCTACGGATTTTTTTCTATATTATAGAGGTTTTTGAGAAAGTGAGAAGATTTAGAAAAGTGAGGGCAAGGATCTCGGTTGAGTTTCTGGTGTTTTTACAAGAGGATCAGCTTAATATACGTAGATAGTTTTATTTGTAAAATAAATTAGATATGGGGATGAGACTAGTGCACAGTTATAATCTATATAACTAGTAGGATGTGAATAACACTCAACAGAGAATCCCGTATGGCGCATGTGTAATGGATTTTCCCACAAGTTGATTCCCCGCTGTGGTACAGCTCATGGACAAATGTGTATCCTATTTGTGTTCTTCATATACGAGGTACAGCGTTTAATTTTTTTTAATGATCAGACAGGGCTTGTGACTCTCTACTATCAAAGCTTCATTTATTCATGGTCCCTAGCTGATTGCAAGTTTTTTGTAGAAACTAGAATATTAAAATTTCTGTCAATTACTAGGGATGATGGCAATTGTTATTGATATTGTTTTCCTTTGAATTAGTTACCAGAGTTACCCCGTTAACAACTTGATAAACTAGGACTTAGTAAGTAAATGTGTATTAATTTTCTTTAGTGGCATAACTTTTGGAAGATCAAGTGCATGTACTGGATTATTTTTTTTAACTGCCCCTAGCCAAACCCCTTTTTAAAGATATAATTCATAGATATTGCCACATGGTTCTTGTACCTTTGTTTAAGCAATGAGTAACTTATAAAAGACTATCTCTATCCTTGTATACCCCTATTAGCCCGGTCTCAGAATACAGATAACTCTCCCCTAATCGTTTTGGATAATCGTAAGCACCCTTATTAAGCATTTCTGCTGCCGATACCCAAGTATAACAGTTGTTCGATTTTGAGACGATTTTTTTGCTGTTGGCTGGTGCATCACGGCTCATCTTTTTGTATTCCATTTCTTTTGAGAGAGTCCCATTTTATGTGTCACTGTTTGACATAGAGACTGGTGGACTTGCCAGTGACAGACTCTAGGCTTCTCTGTGAAGTGTTAAAAATAAAAGGGTTCAGCACCATGGTTCCTAGGATTATTGAAATATGTTACATTGTCAAACATGTTAATGTGTGTTATTTTGTATCCACGCATGGGAGGTATGTAAAAAGGTGTCTCTCAGTCCCTCAATTGTTGCTGCATCAAAAGATTCCAGAAAATCCAATATTGCAAGACTCAGTTTCAATATCTAGGTTGATACAATATCTAAGGTAAATCTGGTCACCCGCCAAGAGATAAAGAACAGTTTTTGGCGTTTCAAACACCTGAATAAGCTAATTGTCCACTTCATGACTTGTACCAACAATAATCCCAGTCCAGCTCCAAAACTGGGACAAATGCATCAAAATGCACCAATTAAGTAAAGACTGTCCAAAGCATCAGTTCTATGGACACGAAAGACCAAAGAATGTTCCTTAAATAATTGTATAACATTATGCTGTGCCTCTGCTCTGAGCGTTTTAGAATTATGAAATCTTTTTCATTTGATTATAAAGAAACATTGTAAAAATCAGCGTGGCGAATTTTTATCCATATATCCAGAGGACACCCTTGAAACTAGTCACTATTTATTTTTTTTTTCCTAAATCATTGGCAATCATGTTCAAGAATCTATCTGACTTGTCAATGGCTGTTGAGGCCACCAACTCTATTATACTATAAAAATGGGCACGGAGAATGTTTACTTAAACATCTAATCGTTTTAAATGCTAACGATAGAATATGAACTATCCGATCCCTCACAGAGTTATGAAGGTTATTTTAAATCCATCATGTCTTATAATTGATTATTCAGGTCCTTACCATGGTATATTTCCTTTATTTACTGTATTAAGATTAGGTTTAATTAATACCCAAAGCAATATATATTTAAATAAATTGTACATCTCTCGTCAGTCCGTATTGTTCTCTACCAATTGAGCTGGTATGGTTGCTTGGGGTTTTTGTGTATAGTGTATATAGAGCTTCCATTCCCAGATTCTGTTAGAATTGTAGTCGTTCTACCAAGTGTTTGTTTATTTGCTTTCTTTTCTTTAACCTACCGGTGTTTGTTTAAGCTGTAGTTTCGCTGATTCCAGGTATGATTTTATTAGTTGTTGTTTTGGGTAGAATTTTGGCAGTAAGATGTTTTATAATACGAAATGTGTGACCTGACTTTACATTAATTGAATTTGTGGATTATATCTTCCTTATGTTTTAGGTTGTTTTTAAATGAATGATTGGTGAGTTCTTTCATGGTTGTTTAGGGAGTTATTTATTATCCGGTATATACTCCGAGTTAAGCGAGGTTTTTAGTGCTTGAAAAAGCCTGAAAACTGAACCTCGACTTATTACTCGAGTCAGTCACTTACTGCGTGGAGGCACCGGCTGCAGCGTACCACTGATGGTCGCATTCACTGACGTCACGACTCGGCGCTGGGAAATTAGACCCGGCGCCGAGTTGTGTACGTCGTGGATGCGCTCCCATCAGTGGACCAGGCCGGAGCAGGATTCCTCCATCCAAGATGCGCGGGCCGGACTCTCCCTGCCAAAGGTAAGGATTAGTAGTAGTGTAGTGTAAGTCGGCAGGGTGAGAATGGGTGCAGGGAGTAGTGTAGTGTAGTAGTGTACGTGGCAGCGGTGAGGTAAGATGGGTGCAGGAGGTAGGTACTTGTAGTGTCTGTAGTAGCTGTAGTTTGTAGTGTAGTGGCAGGGTGCGAAGATGGGTGCACGGGAGTAGGTTATGTACTGTAGTTAGTGTATGTAGTGGCAGGGTGAGAAGATGGGTGCAGGAGTACGTAGTGTACTGTAAGTAGCCGTAGTGTAAGTGGCAGGTGCGAAGATGGGTGCAAGGGAGTAGTGTAGTGTACTTGTAGTGATAGTGGCAGGGTGAGAAAGGGTGAGGGAGTAGTGTAGTGTACTGTAGTAGTGTAGTGTGTCGTGCAGGGTGAGAAATGGGTGGCAGGGAGTGATTGTATGTACTGTTCAGTAGTGTAGTGTAGTGGCAGGTGAGACAATGGGTGCAGGGAAACTGGTTTTATTCCTGGGCTGCCTGGGGCTGGACGGGGAGACTCCTACCCTCGACTTATACTCGAGTCAATGTGGTTTTACTTATTTTTGAGGTAAAAATGGGTTACCTCAAGGACTTCTCTCGAGTCGGCTTATACCGAGTATACTACGGTAATGTGTATGAAATTGCTAGTATCTTTTCGTTCTCTTTTCTCATTTGTTTTTTCCTTATTCCACTTGTTTCCTGAAATGTTATCTCATTTCAGTTTCAAGTTTTTGTTTTCTCGCCGCTTCTATGTTTTTTAAATAGTTTTTTCTCCTTCCCAAGTATTGTTTTTGACCTTTGGGTCTTTTATTAAAGAGGTGGATAGGTTATAGTAATTATATGCTCATAAGAGTCTAGCACAAGGTTATTGCCCAAATGGACATTTTAGTTAAAAAGAAGTGTGAAACACGTTGCTCAATTTGTATACAGAAATTATTTACAACTGAGGTTGCCGTTAGTATAGATTCAGATAAAGGCCCAGTACTTTACTTCTACAGCTAATACAAGACATGGTGTAATTGATGTTGATGAATAGAAGTTCAGTATCCCAGAGTTCAGGTGTTGTTGAACGAATTGAACCGCACAATAACATAGAAGTTTAGGAAGCTACTGCAGGTTCTTTCAGTAAATGGGATATTTATTTACCAGCTGTATTAGGCAGAGATTCTTAGAGAACCCATTTTATACATCACAAGTATGTCCCCTGTTAATTTTAATGGGACAGACCATTCCCTAGGCTTTCTGGGGCAGTTAAGCACAGGGACCTTAATACTACAGGTGACCTAATTTATCCAGGAAAGCTATGTGGCAAAACTGAATTGAAAATTGAATAGGCATCGTGGGATTGTTCTCTTGTTCTTTTCTTTACGTTTCTAGTTGCTACCGACACACCCGTTTAAATCAGGTGATGTTGGTCTTTGGTAAAGGCGTTTATAAGTCACAAATCTTTAGACTCCCTGTGACTCGCCACAGCCTATCTTGGTTGAAGGCACTCTATCGAATAACATGGTCTTCCAGAGTAAAGCGCCACAAAATACTGTTGATTGGAAATGAGATGACCACCCAATGCTTCAGAGATGAACACACCCACACCCCACCTCAAGGAGAAGAGTAAGATGAGCCATATCCAAACCAGTGATAAATGTAAAACTCCAGATGAAATACATTTTCCGACCTGTTCATTTTTCATCTTCTCTGTGGTTTTCCCCATTTTGACATTTATTAGACATGAACAGAGCGTTACCTGCTGTAATTGCTCCGCCCCTGTTCCACTTGGGCCCCCAGGTAACATTTGGGAGTATAATTTCAAAAAAGCGCCTAACAACAACTGACTTTTGTTTAGGAAATGTAAAGTGTTCATGGAAATAGTACTGTGTTAGTCGTATTTCCTTTCCAGTTCCAATATGTCTCCAATAACTATCGTGACGAGTCAGCACTATAAGATATGGATCCCAATTATCCGAGAAGATGGGGTACCGCCTTAAATATTTTCCAGAATCCTCAACAGACGCTCCCGTCGAACTAACTGTTAGAATAGTTATGATTTGGACTCAAAAAGTTTATACTGCCTGACTGAAGTTGTTTTATTTTTATTTCCTTCCCCCTAATGTAAAAGTGTTGCTGCGTGAAACAATGACATGAAAGTAATCTCACCTACCAAACAATTCACGATCAGTAATTTGCAACAAACTTTAGCAATCACATAAAGTTAGATGAATATGTTTTTCTTTGAATACTATTTCTCCATGATAATGTTGCATAAATTATATATAATTACAGTTAGTTATCCCTTTGGGATAAAGAAGGTGAACTGTTAGGTTTTTAGATATTCTCGTATTATCACTTAGCCTAACTAGCAGCCATTGGTTCTCGGACCAATCCATTTTTGTCTACATTATCGTCGCCTGGTATTGCAGAGTTTTGTTCCAAAAGTTCTCGAGCTCAAGTCTACCCTGACCTCATTTAATTATCCAATGTTTGTAGACGTCTCTGCAGACAACTGTTGTACTGCAACACACGCCCACTTTTTCTCTTGTGAAAAAAAACCCAATGTAATAACAATAAACTGGAGAAACTGGGTTCTAATGACACCGTGCTGCTTGTTGTAATCTTCTCCAGCGCTGAATGTCCTCAGTGAGTCTTACAGGCATCAATCACAAATTCAGCGACGGAGGATACTTATTCTAACAGACGTTAGCAGCTTGGATAACACAACAATACGAAACCTACAAAATGCCAGGGCAAAGAAATTTGCAGAACCAGAAAGGGTAACTGCTCATTCAACAGGGCAGTGTCATACATCCTGGCGCATTTTCGGAAAAAGTACCGCTCGTAGGCTATATGCAAGCGGCAGCATGGTCTAGTTCTACAAACTTCATAACAACATTACAAATGGGATGTGATGAATAGAGCTTAGATCAGAGTTGGGCACAAAGTCTCTAAAAATCCATTGAGTTCATATAATAATTTAGGTTAATAAGACAAGTAAATCCTCCAATTTTTTGTTGTACTACTTTTTAAAAAAAAAACACTTCACTTCCATGCTTGGGCCGGATGAGGACAGGTAAAACACGAAAATCATAAATAAACTTACCGAGACTTTCTTTTACTGGTCTGGGAGTCCGTGCAGTGGAATGGGTTTTTTTCCCTTCCCTAAATAAATAACTAAAAAAAATGTATATATTATATATATAATTAGTACTCTCTATACTATCCTTATTATATGTGATGTGTCATATACTGTTGTTGTGTGTGTACTTAGTCTTGCCCGCACAGTCGTAAAGACATGGAGGACAGGGGGGGAGCTACCTTTTTTGGTTAACCTAGACCCCTGTCATGTCCAACAAGGAAGGAAATTAAACCATATCCACTTCCCTGGTGGACTCCAAGACCAGAAGGAAAAGAAAAATTCGGTTTATATTTATGATTTTCTGTTTTTTCTAAATTGCCTAAAGCATACATACTCAAAAATAAAGAAATGTTGCACCTGTTTCCTCACTTAGCCTAACACTGCAGCATGTATTCTGGCCCGTGCAACTGATAATATCTGAAAGTAGGAAAACAGCTTTGAAAATCTAGAAGCCGTTGCCCTTATATTATAGATTTTCCTTCTTTATGATTGACAGCCTTGAGGTATAAAAAAAATGAACAGACCCATCCATCTACCTATGTAGTAGACGGGAATATTTGAATATTTTTAAACCTATTTTTGTCAAGGTTCTAAACTTGTTTATGAAACCAATATATATAAGTGCCTGTACCAAATGGTGCCTTCATCTGTGTATCCTTTAAAGGGAATGTCACCACACATTTAAAATGAACTACTACCTTTCCCCATCCCAAACTCTGAGATTGTTATACTTCTTACCCATCTGTGGTCCCTGAAGATCCTTACTATCGATGCCAAATTTCTTCCGGGTTGCAGCCACGTCACGGCTGAGAATGATCATCACTGACTGCGTGCCTCCTCTGATACCTGTCTTGGAGCTTTCTCAAGAACCAGGAAGACAGCACCGCATAGAGAAGTGTAAGAAGCCCAGGGGTTTTTGAGGGGGTAGGGAAGGTAGTTTAGATTTTAGCGCTAGGGGTGGAACATGCCCTTTAATATCTAAAGAATATAGAAAAGACACAATATAGAACAGACAGGTGCTGGAGTCGGCACATTTTTTTTATGTATTCTTATACTACCCTATATAATTTGGCTTGAAGTGCCAATTCCCTGTTCTTTCTATTTCTTCTTCTTTTTCATCTGTTTTATCTTCTGCTTTTTGGACTGTATCCTCCCACAAGTTTTGGGCTAGAGACATGAAATGTACAGACGTGCGGGCTATAGGAGAAGTGTGCTATCTTCTAGCTAAGGATCCGCAGAAGCGTTATGGCGTTTCCGGACATTTTTCCCCATAGACTATAATGGTAACCATCCTCAAATGTGGATATTTCAAAACTGTTTCATGGTCATAATACAAACGCTTCCCTATACCCCAACCACAACACCGACACAGGTACCACCAACCTACGACCTACCTTTTCCATTCCCCTGGAAGCATACTTAAAGGGTAACTGAAAAACGAATTTGATCAATCATCAATAAAAGTTAGTTATATGGTCATACATGCAAAAACATATACCCCCCCCCCACCTCACACGGGAACACATAACCTAATTTGTTATAATCCTCAATAAAAGTAAATTTTGTGGTTGTAAACACAAAAAGAAATACCTCAACCTCACATGGGTACACCACACCTACTGACCTACCTTCCATTCCTGTGGCAGTCTTACTTAAAGGGTAAATAAAGTAAAAAACAACCAATTTTGATTATCCTCAATAAAAGATAGTTTTAAGGGGTTCTGCATCATACTACTCCAAGTCTACAAATACCCACAATCTCTCACACAATATTGTGGCAAGCTATTACAAATGAATTTTGACTTCAATGGAATAGAAACTCCTTCCCATACTATATACAACTATATAGGCTCAACATCACACCACTAATCCAGAAATTATCAAACAGATGAAGCAATGGTCAACCTATGACATCTCCCTCTTCGCGCCGTATTGTATCAAGATGACTACACTTCCATCAAATTTTATACCTGTTTCCGCCACTCCCAATGTTTTTGCAGCCAGGAGATATCCTAGTTAGACTCCAGATCACAATTTCATATGGAACAGCCAAAGGCCTAGAATAAGCCTCAAAACGTTACAACGACTCGGAAATATGGGAGGGGCACTCTACCGTCCAATCAAACTTTAATATTACACAGCTGCCAAGACTAGCGCTGACCTTGCAATGGCACAGCGACATATACAAACTAGATGGGTCGAATTAGAGTCCCAATTCTAAACAAACCAAGAAAAGCTGATCTCTCTGGCTATCCTCCTGTACGAACATTATTCCAAACTGCAAAAACAACCCCTAATTCATCCATACAATAAAAACTTGGTTCAACACAAAAATGCTTACAAACTAGCAATAAGCCATCATTAATGTCACCAATACATAACAGTCCCGATTCCCTCCTGCCTGGTTACAACATACCTCATGGGCAGTTTGGTCTGAAAGAAAGCTATACAGTATTATACAATTAATCTCAGGAGAAAGGTGATACCATGAGACACCGCCCAGACCACAGTTTAAATATCAGCTCAGAGTGGTTTAGATTCCCCAAGTACAGCACTATGCCGACAGCATCTTGACACATCAAGAATCAAAAGGCTTCTCGGACTTGGAAAAAATCGTACAAGATCCATTGGGCCCAAATAAGATATCAGCTATCTACAACTATATTAACCAATGCAAGACATCCCCGAAACTTCCCTCCCTGAGGAAATGGGAGGAGGAATGGCTAAACGAATCACTAGATACTACACAATGGATGGATATGTACCTCCTTAAGAAAATGCTCAACTAACATTATAATACAAGGAAGAATTTCAAAATTCTCCCACAATGGTATCTTGCGCTGATTCGTACAGCAAAGATCTTCCCAGGAGCATCTCCAATGTGCTATAGAGGAGGTCAGATGCAAGCGGACCTCAAACATTTGTTGGTGGGAATGTGTAGAGATAATGAAAATATGGACATATTGCGAATCCTTCATCACGAGGATAACACATTCACAGACCACCCTTACAACCCTGGGAAGCACTCTTTAATAGGCCAATAACCTCGCTCTCCTTATAGCAAATGAACTCTTGGTAGAACCTGTGCGCCTGCCAGAACTCTGATTGCTCAAACATGGAAGTAATAAGCTTCTCCTATTACCCACCTAAAAAAAATATGGCGGATCTGCGAAAATGACAAGGTACTGGGAAGATTATACGTCTCTTTCAAACAATTTGACTCGATATGGGGTCCTTGGATCTACTCTATGTCAGATGATACACCACACAAGCTCTAATCAACACAATACTTAAAATATCCCACAGTTCTTTAATGGGTGCCCTTAGACAGACTTACGACAATACTAACTTATCAGTTTAAGAGCAGAAATGTCACCTCTTAAAGTATATGTTACTATTAGTAATATCGCTTTTTTTCTCCTTTATCTTTCTTTCGTTTCTTTCTTTTCTTTTGACTTCTTCCTCTCTTCTATTCTCTTTTCCCCTTTATCTTAAAATTACTGTGTTAAATTGAACTCATGATATTGAAAATAATATAAAACATGGATGTCTAAAATTCTGCAGTAATATGCTGTTGGAAAACAGAGATGTCAACCTGTTTGCAAATAATGGTATTTGATGTTATATGACGAACATTCAAAAATTGTTGGGGGGGGTGATAGTTTTATGGTTTGTAAACACAAAAAAGACATCCCCCCCTCAACCAGACACAGGTACACACACCTACTGATCCTACTTATCCATTACTGTGGCAGCCCATACTTAAATGGTAACTATAGTCAAAAAAATTTTTTTGACTAATCATTCAAAAAAAAATTTTTTTTAACTTCCAACCTGATCCAGGTACACACGCCTACTGACTACCCTTCCATTTTCATGCAGACATATTTAAGGGTAACTATAGTCACAAATTTTTTTTTAATAATCATCAAAAGTTTTTTTTTTTATAACCCAACCTGACACAGGTAAAAAAAAAAACTAAGTAAAAAAAAAACTAAAGTAAAAAATTTTAATTTTTTGATCAAATCAAAAAAGTTTTTTTTTTTTTAACCCCCAACCTGACACAGGTACACACACTTACTGACCTACCCCTCCATTACTGTTGCAGCCAATTTAAAGGGTAACTATAGTAAAAAAGTTTGTCAATAATCAAAAAAGTTTTGTTTTTTTAACCCCCACGGGGCACAGGTACACACACCTAACCTACCCCTCCATTACGTTGTAGCCATACTTAAGGGTAACTAAGATTGAAAAAAAAAATTTTTTTGACCAATCATCAAAAAGTTGTTTTTTTAAATTCCAACCTTATCCAGGTACACATGCCTACTCGCCTACCCTTCCATTTTCATGCAGCCATATTTAAAGTGTAACTATTGTCGAAAAAAAACAATTTTGACTAATCATCAACAAAGTTGATTTTTTTTTTAACCCTCAACCTTACCCAGGTACACCACTACTGACCTACCCTTCCATTTCTGTGGTACATACTAAGGTACCCCATTCATTCATGTGCAATCATATTTAAAGGGTAAGTATAGTTAAAAAAAAACATTTTTACCAATCAGTCTTTTATCATGTGACAGACCAATGTCCTCAAATTGGCATTATTGAGTTTTAAGATCTGCAGCACAAACACACACAGACATTCCTTCCAAAATGTGGAGTTTCAAGCCAAATTCAAATTTTGTACTTAAACTTTCCCGTTCTAGTTTTTAATATACTATGTAAGAACACAATATAAAAAGATTTTATCATTGTCAATCAAATTTTAAAGTGATATGAAGATGGTGATTGTATATTGGTGATATTAGGACATTTTAACATATTGCAATTTTGCTTGTGAAGGTTCTCATTCATCCAGGTCATGGTATATCTGTTGTATTCAATTAGATCAACTGGACTTGAAATGTAGTTCTTGAAGACGTTTCGCTAGTCATTCCGACTGGCTTTCTCAATTCAGAATGACTGTACAGAATCTGTGGCAATTATGTACCCTGGAAAATCCCAATTAGCATATCACAGCCAGGTGTTAAGGGTGTGATTAGATAGTGGCCAAGAGGTGTTATAGGAACGCCAGAGTAAGGTGTTAAACAGCATTGTACATGGCACCACTGTCTGCCATGTACAATGCTGTTTTAACACCTTACTCTTGGGGCGTTCCTATAACACCTCTTACCACTATTATCACACCCTTAACAACTGGCTGTGATATGCTAATTGGGATTTTCCAGGGTACATAATTGCCACAGATTCTTGTACAGTCATTCTGAATTGAGAAAGCCAGTCGGATGACTAGCGAAACGTCTTCAAGAACTACATTTCAAGTCCAGTTGATCTAATTGAATACAACAGATATATTGCAATTTTCATTACAATTTACATTTATTCAGATGCCAGTAGTATTATACTTAGAACCCCAGATTTGCATACAACATTCCATACTAAAAACGTAGACTGAATGGTTGTGGAACTGTAATTGCCACATCCCATTAAACTATGAAGCAAGTTTTTACTAGCTTATCACAGTTTCGTTACTTATGGACTCTAGAAAAAAGTTATGCCAAAAAAATGTTCATAATTTCTTTGCCACAGATGTTCCACTGAAAGGGTGCATTGCAGTTCTGTGCGGTATGAGGAGAGCCCATTCAATATGCCTCTTGGTGGAATTATTCAACATTATACAATGGACACAGATTTATTCCATTCTAGAGCTTAAAAGGAATCATACATAACCCCCTTTTTCTTCCATTAAAAGTACCCAGGATGAGGAGCTAAAGCATTGGTCCCCACCACTGGTAACTTACTGATTAGCTGCTATACTTACACAAAGTTTCCCTTAATGGACGTTCCATTTCCGCCAGCCATCTGGGCAGGACCTGGCCAATGGAAGCACTCTTCTTGCAGAGCATGTCTTCCCATAGGTCTTTTCACAGACGAAGAACTTTAGGCAAGAGAAACCGCTGACTACACTGATGGTTCTTTTAATGGGAAGGGGCAGGTAGGAAAAGTATTAGGGCCTAAACCACTAGTTTGGTTTTTTTTAAAATATTAAACGAATAGTTCTCCTTTAATATTGTTACTGAAATTTAGTTTGACAATTGTTGTATTTAAAGGGTCACTAAGTTAATGTAAATAGAAAGCAGAAAAGAAATGGAAATGAGCACCACTCGTGATCACTAATAAAATGAGCACTCGAGTTCGCTTGACAGCTCCTACTTTCCTACAAAATTCTATTCTGTGACACGGTGCCTGTCCATTACATTTTGCAATGTGTACAAGTGCAGAAGAAAAGGAAGAGAAAGAGGGGTGCAAGATGGAGCTGTCAAGGAGCATAAACATGCTCATTTCATCTCTTGATCATGGTCACTGTAACTTAAGGAGTAAGAGTGATTACTCCTATATCCCCTTAACTCTATATATTCTAAAGCCATGTGAGCATCATTCCCTTTAAGTAACTGTGAAATACATACTGAGTAATATAATTTAGTATACTGTACAGATTACGTTTGAACTGCAACTTCTTTGTAAATATAGTAGCAGTGGTGTACAATGACAATATTGGAATCCATGTTTATTGATTTTTGCCACTTGATGGGCATGTCCATTTTCCCCAACTTGTGAACTCTATGCAAGTAATGCACCCCGCTAAAACTTAAGATGGTAATACTCATACTTCCCCCAATTTTTTTAAAAGAAGTTATTAGCTCCATGCAGGGGTGGTAACTACCAGGGGAGCAGGGGGAGCAAAAACTGGGGGTCCCGGGAGCCAGAGGGACCCATCTTCTTTTTATTTTTCTTATGTAAATATGGCCTTCTTCAAGAAAACCACCATAAATGAAGCAGGGAGAGGGGCACTATCATTAAGTTTGCTTGGGGACCCAGTATTTCCTAGTTACAACCACCAGTGTTCACTGTCCCCCAGGATATATGCTGAAAGAGCAGTGAATGTCAGAGGTTTTTACAAACATTAGGGGTGTCATATCACAATATCGGGTCGGGTGGGCATGGACATTTCCTTTAAATGACAATACTAGGGAAGAATATACTGAAAACCACTGTCTTCCCCCTGGTGCCACTTATTTGCGGTCAACATTTGATTGCGAAATGAATGGGCTATCATTGGAAATGTTAAGAAGACTTCATATAGACATCAGATCAGCCAGCATTAGTGTGACTTACATTTAAAATAAGTGTGTGTCAGGGGCGTTAGGATCACTATAGCAACATAGCAGTTGCTATGGGGCCGGGAGCTAAAGGCGTCTATTTGTCCCCTGTAGGATTATCCACCTTCTAAGAAAATTTGACCTCACGTAGTTCATCCCCACAAACCTAATTTTCGTAATATGAAAAGGAGGTTTGTGGGGCTGAACTACGTTAGGCACATGTCCTTTAAAAAGAACTGCAGTAAACTGTTTTTTATTGGGGGGGGCATCTAAATCTTAAACAGGGCCCTTTATATTAGTTATCCTGGTGTGGTGTGTTGTGTGTGTCACCATATACAGTGTACTACATGATCTGTAAAGTTTATCATTACATAGATTTCTTTTCCATTGTCTGGCTAACTGTGGGTAGAACAACATACTTGTTATTTATTTACTCCCTTGACTTTATTCCTATAAGAATACTTATAATAAAAAGCAAATCTGCATAAGTCACGCCTAGCTATTTGCATAAAGGGTGTGGCTATTGATACATCACTGCACAGTTTGTATGACAGAAGCACAAATGCCACAAAGCAAAGGTGCAATGACTGAATAACATAGTAAGGGGAGCAAGCAGCCTAAAGTTAAGCTAGCTGTTCAGATGTCTGCTTTTCACAGTTAGAAGTGTATGCTGCCTAAGGGTGAGGCCACACGGCAACGCACAGGAATCGCGCACCAAATCGCGATCGTTATCGAAAAGGGTGAACGCATGCAGTACCAAACGCGAACGGACGCGCAATCCATGCGCATCGGAATTGCGGGAATTTGCTTTCCCACGATTTCCAGTTTAGCGAAAATCGCGGGTGCAACCGCGCGATACAAACGCGCTAGTGTGGCCTACCCTAACTCGCTGTCACAGGGACACTAGAAACCATAAAGTGCAGTGTAGCTGGAATACTTCTAAATTCAGTTGGGCCAACAGTGTATATAATGGGGAATTTATTACCAGCCACAAATTGATTCTTCCAAGCCGATGCAGATTGTTCTGACTAAAAATAAGAGGGGTCCAAAAGGGGGACCCCCCCAGCAACCCAACATGGCACACCGCCCGAGCAAGCTACAGCAAACCCCAGAACTGAATCTGTTAGTGGAACCTGGATAGGCATAACAACCAGAGGTCTTAAAACACCTCAATCAGGTGCAACAACCTCCACATATGTGCAGTTCAGAGGAAATAAAAGGCATTCAGGCCGACCTGCCACAGACTTTTAAGAACTGGTCTTCAATTGAGATAAATTATAACTTAACATAGCACACTGAGCTCTTTGACCCCCTTCAACCATCTAGAACAGGGCCGTTTCTAGATCTTGTGCCCTAGCATGATTAGATTGCAATCCATTGCTCTTAAAAGTGCAGTAGTGTGGCTATCCCCAAGAGTATTGGCATTAACACTTTTAGTGCCAGCACTTCCCCAGAGATCGCATTACCCTCATGCCAGAGTATTACCATTAACCCTTCAGTGCCAGCAGACTCATTCCCCTACTAATTTCAGTGCCAGCACATTTCCAAGTATTGCCATTTACCCTCAGTGCAGCACTTCCTAGAGTATTGCTATTACATTTCAGTACACAGAGTATACCATACCTTCAGTGCCCAGCATTGACATGATATACAGTATGCACCTGCTTTCCATGTCTCCTCCATTAATTTAATCACCTCCTCACTACCCTAAGTTCTAATTGGAGAGTTGGGAAGAAGGAAGAAAGAGGCAGGGATAGGGATCTCATGGCTGCTAGTCACCGAGGCCACTGTTAAAAGTCTGCAGTAGTGATGGCCCAGTTTCGCGGATCCGAACCCAGATCCGCGGCGGATTTACCTCGTTCGCGAACATCAGATATCGTGGATTTTCCGGTTTTCCGCTTAGGAACTTTTCTGAACCGCGTTTTCGAAAATTTTCCAAATACGAGGATTTCACGTATTTTCGAAAATGCATGAAAATCGGTTTTTCAAAAATTTTCAAAATTACGAGGATTTAACGTATTTTCGAAAATGCGTGAAAATAAGTATTTTCGAGGATTTTTCCATTTTAAACGGGTTTTAATGGGTCCGCTCACGGATTTTCGAATTTTCAAATTTTTTCGAAAATTCGCGGATCCTCGAGCGGACCGGATTTTGCAAAGTTCGGACATCTCTAGTCTGTAGCAGCTTTACCTGCCATTTTAGAACTGCTCTCCTCAGCCTTTTAGCTGAGCTCATCCTCCCCTATCCTTCCTTCACCTTCAGTATTTGCAACTTATTTCCAATTACAGCAGCAGAACAAGGAGAACAGTTCTAACCCAGCAAATAAAAGATGACAAGGAGAATACTGGGCCACCTGTTTGACATAGGCACCCTAGCTCTTGCCTAGGTGGCTTATGCCTACAGAGATAGTCCGAACATTCGCAAAATACCGGTCCTCTCGTAGGCATCCGCGAATTTTTGAAAAAAAAAAATCGAAATCAGCACAGCGGACCCATTAAATTGAAAATAATAGCACTCGAAATTACGAGATTTCCCGTATTTTCGAAAATACGAGTAACCCTCGTAATTTCGAAAATTTCGAAATACGTATTATCGTAAATACGAGAAATCCTCGTATTTTGGAAATTCGAAAACAAGAGAAATCCGCGGTTCGAAGTCGGAAGGCGGAAAATCGGAAAAATCCGCCGTTCGCGAACGGGATAAATCCGCGGCGGATCCGGGTTGGGATCCGCGAACCGGCCATCCCTATCACCTATAGCTGCTAGAGATGGCCAAACTTTCTAAAGTTCGGATCGTTTCTAAACTATAGAACTTCAGTAAATGATCTATAGTTCGAAACCCAACCCATTAAGTCATGGAGTCAAATAGTTCAAAAGTTTATTAAATACTGTTAATTAGCAATCGGTAACTTAACTGTAAATGTCTCTGGGAAATGGTCTGGGACATGTCCATATTACCAAAACTTGTTTAGACACTAACTTTCCGCATGGTCGGCCAATTGTCGGGTTACCACATTGAGTTTTTTGCTACATTCCAGGGTTATGGCCAATATTCGAGGGTTACCGACAACTACATTCAAGGTTTACCAAATGCTACTTCAGGGTTATCGACCGAAAGTACGCTACATTCAAAATTAGCGACAAATTTAAAGGTTATCAATGATATTCGAGGCCTACCAATTATATATTCATGCCTACCAAATGATACATTCTAGGGTTATGGCCGAATTCACATGGTTATCGCTGAAACACTAGATTCGAGGGTTGCTGTTGAAACGCTATGTTCGAGGGTTATCGCGAAAGACTGCATTTGGCGGTTATCGCTGAAATGCTACAATCGAGGGCCATGGCCGAAATCAAGGTTAGCGAATGGTACATTCGAGGCTTATCGATTTGAGATAGGATAATTATCGAATTTTCTATAATTCTCGAAAAGTTTGGAAAACCTAAAGTTCCTAGTTGGGAATTTTAAATAGACTAAAAATATTAAAGTTCAGCGGACAAACTCAGGTCCAGTTTGAGTTCTAGCCAATCTCTAGTGATCACTATTTAATAGAAACTATCTGTGTTCCAGTGAAAGGCAGGGGACAGTGATCCTGATTCCCCTCCTCTCTCAAAATGGTCACGTATATGGGGGGATTGTTATTGGAAAACACACAGCAGTATATGCTGAATGGTGCTGGACACCCAATATCGCCCTGTGTGCGACAAGCCTGGCCTTCAGACATGAGGTCGCAATCCTATATAAACTGCACTATACAAAGCCTATTTACAGCTGGCTCCTACGTTAAATACTAATAATAAAAATAAAAAAAGGTTGGAGTGACTTTAAGATGTTCAAGTATCTCAAAAGACAAAAAAATATAAACTTGTAAGACTGATTTTCTTTTTGTCTGGGCTGCAGATTTTAAAACTCAATAATGACAAAATTGCACCGAAGGTGCATTTGGGGAAGCCGTGCGCCGGAGTAAACCCAGGCGAGCAGGGTGTCTCGCTAATGAGCCACATTGAGATAAATTGCAAAGCGGCACTTTGTCTGTGTGGCTCAACAGCGGCATTTCTATTGTAAAAAAAATTTGATCATACCAGCGCGGGTGGAGAGGGAGGAAGCACAGCGTGTATTTTGAGAGGCGGGGCTTCTGTAAGCAGAGGAAAGGCCCGGCCGGCATACCAATCAAAGCGCAGGAGTCAGGACACTTCACTCCCAGCTTCCCAAGACATGCCGCTGCCCGCTGCGGTGCCTGCGCAATCTGACAGAGTCCCAGCTTCCCAAGACTGGCCTCTGCGGTGCCTGCGCAAATTGAAGCTTTATGGGGCCGGCCCGGGCGGATCCAGTTCCCTCTGTCTGTGCAACACTGTGCACAGGGCACTTACTTTGCATACTCTGCTTTCATTCCCCCACACTTTGCACTGAGCTCTCTGGATTGACTGAGGGGACAGACCCACTTGAAGAGGAGAGGCAGCAGCAGGAATCTACATAGTGAAGGTGAGATCAGCGCTTAACATCTGCCTAGTTTATTTCTGTCCATGGAAATCCCACCAGCCAGCGGTTCATGCACTGGGACAGTGAGCTTGGTGATTTACATGCTGCTAGGCACCAGGGAACTGGGGCAGCTTAAAAGGGAAGTGTTAAGACTTGTAGTTTCAGTGTGGTTTGGTCCTTTTACTAAGTGAATTGATACCGTGCTTTATAATAGGAGGTAGGGGAATTGTTACACTAGTAGCAGGCGCTGTAATGCTTGATTATCTATAGATTATCTATCTATTATCTACAGTATCTATCTTCATTATACCACAAGATCAACAAAGATCACTCAAATCCATATCAATCTATCTATCATCTATCCATCTACAGTATCTAGATCATCTACAGTACATCTACATCTATCATCTACAGTATCTATCTCATCTACATATCTCATCATCACTAGATCCCAACATATATCTATCATCTACAGTCATCTAGCATCTACATATACATCATCTACAGATCTATCTATCATTATCTATCACTACGATCTATCTATTATTAACATTCTATCTATCTATCTATTCCACTATCATCATCTACATCTACAACTACTATCTATCTACATCATACAGCTATCTATCTATCTACTATCTATCTATCTAGATCTATCATCTATCTATCTATCTATCTATTATCTATTTATATTATTATCTATCTGTCTGTCTGTCTGTCTATCTATATCCATCGTATCGATCCATCTATCTATTTTTCTATCGATCTGAATATAGGACATGCAGGATACGAATAACTGAAACACAATTTGAGAGGGGGGCTTGTGCAAGCAGAGGAAAGGCCCGGGTCGGCCACCCCTACACTGGGATGATTGTATCTGGGGGAGGATCATGGGTAAAATGGTAGTCCCAGATGGGACTACAATTCCCAGTATGCTATGGAGTGGAGTCTAAAAACACAAGTCTCCCTCCCCTGAGTAATTTCTCAGGGGGTCATCTACTGCCTCCTCCCCCTGTACCACCCCCCCAGGGTATGTACAGTATGTGTGAGTGTGTATGTACAGTATGGGAGAGAGAGTGGATGTACAGTATGGGATGATAGTGTTGTATGTACAGTATGTGTGAGAGAGTGTATGTACCGTATGTGTAGACGGTTGTGTATGACAGTATGTGTGAGAGAGTGTGTGTACAGTATGTGTGAGAGAGTGTGTATGTACAGATGGGAGAGAGTGAGTATGTTACAGTATGGGAGAGGGTGTGATGTATCGAGTGTGTAGAGGGTGTGTATGTACAGTATGGGGAAAGAGTGTGTATGTACAGTATGGGGAGAGGTGTTTGTGTACATATGTACAGTATGGAGGGCAGTCCTGTTGTATCGTTGTGTCTCTTTTTTTAAAGGAGAGGAAAGGGCCAGGTCTTACTGCATACATTTTTTTTTTTTATCACTGCTTTGCTAGTTAGATTGGAGTGGTGGGGAGAACATAGATACACAAACACATCGGTGACAACACATGGATCCATAACACATACACAACACATAGAAACACGTACTTAGAAACACACATGGACACACATAGACACACACACCATGTATTAAAGGGGAAGTTAAAGGGTATGTCCCACCCGTAAACTGATTTTTAATATGCTGCTCCCATGTCCCAAGCCACCAACCGCACATAATTTTTTACTCAGAAAGCCCCCAAACTCTTCTTACCTCCCTCGTTCCTTCTCCGACCGCACTGCCGGCCCTCTGTTTGCGAGAATGCAGGCAGAGGGGCGGAACAGGCAGTCGCGTCTGTGATTGGCGAGCGGCAGCCAATCACAGACGCGGGCTGCGGTCATTCAGTGCAGCGGAGGAAAGCGGAGAGGTAAGTAAGAGTTGGGAGCTTTTGAAAAAAAAAATATGCGGTTGGGGCTGGGGACATGGGGGAACATCATATTAAGGGGGTTTGTGCTAGGGGGAGGGAGAGGGAGGGAGAGGGGGGGGGGAGAAGGGCTGCAGTACGCATGGCAAATATATACCGGAGCAAGATAGCAGGCAGAGCCCTGTAATCTCCTGGGGGTTAGTTTTGGGACTTTGGGGGGGGGGTTTACAGGAGAACCCTATGGAGCTGGGATGTGAGGTAAGGATTAAACTACACTTCATGGTGGGGGCCAGTACCAAACTCTTACTTACCTCTCCGCTTTCCTCCGCTGCACTGAATGACCGGCAGCCGCGTCTGTGATTGGCTGCCGCTCAGCCAATCACAGACGCGACTGCCTGTTCCGCCCCTCCGCTTGCATTCTCGCAAGCAGAGGGCCGGCAGTGCGGCGGAGGAACGAGGGGAGGTAAGGAAGAGTTTGGGGGGCTTTCTGAAAAAAAAAATTATGCGGTTGGGGCTGGGGGACATGGGGGAGCAGCATTGGGAGACATCATATTGAAAACTATTTGTCAGGTGGACATAACCCTTTAACCAGAGTGCCCTTCGGGTCTCTGTTGCTTGGCCATAGCTTTGCAGCTTAATTTTATGGTGTCCTAATGAAGCCTTTCATAAAGTACGTTTGCTAACGTGATGTCTTGTAACTTTTTGGTTAGTCGTCTTCTCTGTACACCGTCTGATTTGCCAGCTCTTCAGTTCTCTAATCCAAATTCTATTTCTGCTGGCAATGCTATTTGATAGCAATTGAAGGTCGTGATAGCCCGCCCCGATGATTTTATAGCTCTTTTAATCTGGTCCTGCCTCCTCCTTTCTTTCCATTGGATCTCTTAGTGCATAACTTTTCTGTAGCTAAATCTATTCGTCTGTAAGTTTTTGCTAGTGCTGTGTCTCGTTTTTGGAGCCTCATCCCAGGTTGTGGAGTGCCTGGTTGTTGAATGGATAACTTCTTTTGTATGTTTTGTGAAATGTTAAGAGGGCCATGTCCACCCCGAAATTTACTACGTGTGATATGTGGTAGGCATGCTCCCCCCATCCCAACCCACATTAATATAATTGTTAGAAAGTCCCCCCGATCTTATTCTTACTTACCTGCCCCTCCTCCTCCGCTGCATTGTTCAGGGTTCCTCTGCTGCAGGAATCTGAAGCAGGGGGCGGTACGCGGCCATCCGCGTCCGTGTTGTGTGCTGAGAGGCAGGGAGTCTGCCTGGGAAGGCATTCCTCAACCTTAGCTGATTTTTGGTAATTCTCAGGCACAGACATGAGTCACACACTGCTCCTACACAGCAGTTTCCTGGACTTTTGGAGGGCACAGCATGTGCAACTATTTTGGTCAGGAATGTAAGTTTACGGATTGTTTTAAAACTATCTTTATTTGGCAGTAAGGGTTAAATTTTAGTTTTGTTGGTGTGGACATGCCCTTAACCTTTTATCTGGGCTGTTCCATTCATTCTTTTTATCTGTGTATATTGCATGTACAACAAATTCACAGGTATCTAATGCTGTCACCAAACATCAAATCTTTGGGTATGTTCCCGTGGGTTTTCATCCATAATTGATTAAATATTCTACTGATTTTGGGATAATGTTCCCTCTGGTTATCTGTTCGTAACTATTTCGCGTCTTCTAATTGGATTTCCCATCGGACGACTCTCTGATTTTGGCTTTTGTTCTGCAGGATTGTTGGGTTTTTGTCAATACCATATTTCTTTGAACCATAAGGCTCAGAGAACCTTTTTCTAATGTGACTGCTGATACCTTTATTTATTATGGGTGTCCCAATAGAAGGAGTCCATCACACTTTTTGGCTAAATGTATTGCACTTGTTACCTCAATGAAGATGGTTAGTACATGCATTTACACATCTTCTTTCCATGTGTCTGTTTTTAATTACATAGAAACACATTCTCGTGCACTGTGGGATTTGCTAAGGTAACCTATCCTCTCCTGTGATCTGAGTTTAAAAATACAAAGAAAACAATAAACACCAAATATTTACTTGTTCCCTTTAACCTGTTTTGATATGCACTCTCTTATTTGTTGCTCACCGGGGCCCTTGTCCCGACCTCTGTCTTTTGTGAATGCATGATAACACTTCAAAAGACAACATTTAATTATAAACACATTATTGTACTCATCTTTTAGATGGAGAGGTAGCCATTTTTTCAGTTTACTCACAGCCTACAGGCGTCATATGAGGTCGAAGGCATAGTAAATGCGGCAGGTCTGATGACTCCAGTCAGCCTGCTGTGTGTTTGTTTTCCTATTTTGAGAGACCCTTAGATAGGACGGTGCGGCTTCTCCTCGGCGCATTTTCCGGTCTTTTAAATGTGCCCTGAACATCATTGCGTTGTTTTCCAATCGCGCGCAACTTCCGACTGTTTGGTGACACATGCGGAAGTGACGTGCCGCACCATTTCGCTCTGGTACACAGGGAGAGCGGTCTTGCAGTTTTGGGTAGAGAGGCGAGACCAACTGGCAAATTTTGTTTAGGAGGTGGGTAGAATCCCGCAAGTTTTATGTCCCCAGGAGAAAAGACATGGAGGCAGAGGGGGAAGGACTACCTTTTAATTGTTTAACCAGGCCTTTCATCCACAAAGAAGGAATGGAAATTAAAACGCCATTCACCTCCACTGGGCTTGATTGAGGGACCAGGGAAACAGAGTGTGCAGTGTTGTTCTGAAGTCAAGGTATCTATATTATAGAAAGGAACCTCTGCCCTGATAGGGGGGCTATTTCTATGTAGTACAGTACTTGCTATTTTTATGTGGTGGGGTAAATTTTATTTTTGGGTCCATCTCAACGGGATCAAGAGACAACAGCTGCGAGGCGGCACGATGGGAGGTAAGGACAGCGTTTGGGGTTGCTGAAAAAAAAATTATGCGGTTGGGGCTGGGGGACATGGGGGAGCAGCATATTAAAAATCAGTTTTACGGGTGGACATACCCTTTAACTTCCCCTTTAATACATGTGTGTGTGTCTATGTGTGTCCATGTGTGTTTCTAAGTACGTTTCTATGTGTGTGTCTATGTGTATGTCCATGTGTGTCACCATGTGTGTGTATCTATTTCTCCCACCACTCCAATCTAACTAGCAAAGCAGTGATAAAAAAAAAAAAAATGTATGCAGTAAGACCTGGCCCTTTCCTCTCCTTTAAAAAAGAGCAGCCAGGATACACACTCTTACACAGTGTGTATATACACAGTACTCTCTCCCATACTGTACATATATACACACCCTCTCCCATACTGTACATACACACCCTCTCTCCCATACTGTACATACACATCCTCTCCCATACTGTACATACACATCCTCTCACACATACTGTACATACACACCCTCTCCCATACTGTACATACACTCTCTCTCCCATACTGTACATACACATCCTCTCACACATACTGTACATACACACCCTCTCCCATACTGTACATACACACTCTCTCCCATACTGTACATACACACCCTCTCACACATACTGTACATACACACCCTCTCCCATACTGTACATACACACTCTCTCCCATACTGTACATACACATGGACCCCTCTTTTTTAGATGGCAGAACAATCTGCTCATCGCTTTGAAAAGTCAATTTGTGGCTTGGTATAAATTCCCCATTATATACACTGTGGTTAATAACTTGAATGTAAGTGTTAAGCACACTGGCACTTTTGATGGTTTGTCTAGTGTCTTGTGACAAGCGAGGTTAGGGCTAGGCCACACTAGCGCGTTTTTGTTCTGCTCCACAGAAAAAAAAGTCAACAATACTAAATTCAACCGGAAAACACGAAAATTCAACGAAGCCCGCTAAATCTCCCAACCCAATATTCCGGATTGCGCATGCAGCGTTCGCGGTCCGTGGTCGCGTTTTGGTACATGGCATTGGCTTCAACCACTTTGCGTGGCAGTTACCGCATGCGTTTCCTATACGCAAAAAAGGCGAAAAACCATGCGCCAAAACGCACAAGAAATGCGCGAACGTACAATACGCGTCGATAACATTCACGATTTGGTGCGGATTGCCTGTGACGGTTGCCAAGTGTGGCCTCACCCTTAGGCAGTATAACTTCGTACTGTGAAAAGCAGACAAATTTTTTTCGGAGACACGCTAGCTTTAACGTTAGGCTGCTCCCACTTACTCTGTTTATTCATGTCATTGCACCTTAGGCTTTGGTGGCTTCTGTCAATACAAAACTGTTCAGTGATGTATCATAGCCACACCCCTTTATGACAAAATAGCTAGGCTTGACGAACAACATCACTGGCATAAACTGATGACTAGGTCTTAAATTTAAAAAAAAGAAAATAACAGTTTGGCAGCCAACAGCGGGCAGAGTGGTAGGGATCTACACCTGCTCAGAGCTGAATCTGAATGAGTCTCGATTCCACTCCTGTCCTCCCTGTGATCGACCTGCAGGGGTGTCTTAGGGATTTTGCCCACCTGAGCCAAACTCTGATTGCCGCCTATATGCGGAGGCATCGGTCGGAAACAAGTGGTGTGGCTGTGTGGTGGGTGTGGCTTGTATGGGCGTGGCTGTGCCAGGAGGTGAGGAAATGGCTAGCCCCGGGGTCCGTCTAGCATTTTGGTCCATTTTGAACTTGGCACCATTTATTTGTACATTTCCTTTAAATTAGACAATAATCACACCAAAAATACAGGAAGAATACAACAGTTTGGCCCAAAATGAACCTGCCCTGGGGACTCAAGGTTCCTTTACATAAGGCCTAACATTAACCTAACTACCCTAAACCTACAAAACTATCTAAAGCGAATCAAACCATATGAAATGCCCTTTTAACAATATCTAACATGTAAGTCAGGAGAACAGACGGTGGGTAAAGGTCCCATACAGTTGAGAACAGACGTAAGGTCCCCATACAGTGAGAACAGACGGTAAAGGTCCCATACAGTGAAACAGACCGTCAGTAACAGGTAAAGGTCCCATACATGTGAGAACAACGGTTAAAGGTCCCTATACAGTGAGAACAGACGGTAAGGTTCCCATACAGGAGAACAGACGTAGGTAAAGGTCCCATACAGTGAGACAGACGGTAAGGTCATCGTGAACGAACGTAATGCATACAGTGAGAACAGACAGTCAAGTCCCATACATGAACAAGACAGTAAAGGTTCCCATACAATGATTGCAGACAGTAAAGGTTCCCATACAATGATTGCAGACGAAAAAGGTCCCATACAGTGAGAACAGACAGTAAAGCGGGTCCCATAACAGTGAAACACGACAGTTAAAGAGTCCCATACATGATTGCAGAACAGTAAGGTTCCATACAATGAATTGCGACAATAAGGCCAGTACAGCTGAGAACAGTACAGTAAAGGGAGGTCCCATACCGTGAAAACAGCACAGTAAGGTCCATACAAATGATTGCAGACAGTAAGTCCCCCCCCATACTGATTGCAGACAGTAAAGGTCCCATACGGAGAACAGACAGTAAGGTCACATACAGTGTGAAAACAGGACGAGTAAAGGTCCCATACAAGATTGCAGCAGTAAAAGGTCCCATACATGATTGCAGACCAGTAAAGGCCCATACACTTGATTGGCAGACAGTAAAGGTCCCCATATCAAGATTGCAGAAGTAAAGGTCCCAACATTGATTGCAGACAATAAAGCCCATATGTGTGAAGACACGACAGTAAAGGTCCCATACATTTCTAATTCCTTTATCTTTCACATTCTCTTCACCACAAGCCCTTTCTCTCGATACATACTGTACATACACCCCACCCTTCTCTCACCATACAATGGTTGGCACCCCCAAAAAAAAAATCTGGGTAAAATCATTGGACAAAACTCTAAACTAAATGGTTGCCACACATAATATTAGAAAATCGCAGTCAGAAACTTGATAAAGGGTTGGTCACCGCCAGAACGCTTAAAATAAATGGTTGGCACATAGATCACTGTAAAATCATGGCACAAACTCTGCTAAAGGGATGGCACTAGATGCTAATAAATGGGTTGGAAAACACAAAGAACTAGTAAAATCAGTTGGCACAAAACTCTGATAAGGGGTGGGCACTCATGTAATAAATGATTGGCACACAGATAATGGTTAATAACGTGGCAACCACTTCGTAAATGGTTTGCACAGATACTGGTGAAATCATGGAACAAATCTGATAAAGGGATGTCACACCAGACTCTAATAACTGGTTGGCACCCAATCTGGTAAAATTCATTGGCCAAACCTGATGAAGGGATGGCACCCAGACTCTAATAAATGGTTGGCACCCAATTGGTAAAATCATCTGGCCACAAACTATAATAAATAGTTTGTCAACCAATATACAGGTAAATCATTGGCAAAAACTTGATAAATGGTTAGCACCACATACACACCACTTTCTGTCGCTGGAAGGTCGATACACTTACAGCCAGGTCATAGAGGCTGCACTTCCTCCGCGCCGCATCAGACAGCACAGGCTTCTAGAGCGCACCCGCAGTAGATGGCCCTAGAGAGTGACGTCAGACGTCACTAGGTGTGACGTCGGCGTCCAGTGAGACCTGAGGCCATACGCGGAAGTAGAGTCACATGGGTACATTAGCAAGATGGCCCTGACTTGTTCCAGTATTACTGAGATACATTAAGGTAGGGGAAAAAAGTCATTCAGAGGTTAAAGGGCACGTCACACCCCCAAATCTATAATGCCCCCAACTACTGGCCCCCCACCATGAAGTGTAGTTTAATCCTTACCTCACATCCCAGCTCCATAGGGTTCTCCTGTAAACCCCCCCCCCCCCAAAGTCCCAAAACTAACCCCCAGGAGGATGCAGGGCTCTTGCCTGCTATCTTGACTCCGGTATATTTGCCATGCGTACTGCAGCCCTTCTCCCCCCCCCCTCTCCTCCCTCTCCCTCCCCCTAGCACAAACCCCCTTAATAGATGTTCCCCCATGTCACCCAGCCCCAACCGCATATTTTTTTTTTCAAAAAGCTCCCAACTCTTACTTACCTCTTCCGCTTTCCTCCGCTGCACTGAATGACCGCAGCCGCGTCTGTGTGATTGGCTGCCGCTCAGCCAATCACAGACGCGACTGCCTGTTCCGCCCCTCTGCCTGCATTCTCGCAAACAGAGGGCCGGCAGTGCGGGCGGGAAGGAACGAGGGGAGGTAAGAAGAGTTTGGGGGGCTTTCTGAAAAAAATTAGTGCGGTTGTGGCTTGGGGACAGGGGAGCAGCATATTAAAATCAGGTTACGGTGGACATACCCTTTAACTTCCCCTTTAATACATGGTGTTGTGTCTATGTGTGTCCATGTGTGTTTTAAGTACGTGTTCTAGGTTGATGTGTGTCTTGGATGTCCATGTGTGTCAATGTGTGTGTAGCTATTTCTCCCCACCACTCCAATCTAACTAGCAAGCGTGATTAAAAAAAAAAAATGTATTGGCAGTAAGACCTGGCCCTTTCCTCTCCTTTAAAAAAGCCAACCAGGATACCCATTACTGTAGTACACACTCTCGCCCATACTGTACATATATACACACCCTCCCCCATACTGTACATACACACCCTCTCTCCCATATAATGTACATACACATACTCTCACACATACTGTACATACACACCCTCTCCCATACTGTACATACACACTCTCTCCCATACTGTACATAACACACTCCTCACACATACTGTACACACACTCTCTCACACATACTGTACATACACACCGTCTCACACATACGGTACATACACTCTCTCACACATACTGTATACAACCTCTCCCATACTGTACATACACTCTTCTCCCATACTGTACATACACACTCACACATACTGTACATACCTGGGGGGGTGGTACAGGGGGAGGGGCAGTAGATGAACCCCCTAGAAATTACTAGGGGAGGGAGACTTGGTTCTTTAGACTCCACTCCATAGCATACTGGGAATTGTAGTCCCATCTGGGACTACCATTTTACCCATGATCCTCCCCCAGATACAATCATCCTCCAGTGTAGGGGTGGCCGACCCGGCCTTTCCTCTGCTTGCACAAGCCCCGCCTCTCAAATGTGTGTTCAGTTATTCAGTATCCTGCTAGGTCCTATATCAGATCGATAGAAAGATAGATAGATGGATCGATACGATGGAGGATGAATAGACAGACAGACAGACAGATAGATAAATAAATAAATAAATCAGATAGATAGATAGATAGATGATAGATATATAATAGATAGATAGATAGATAGAGATAGATGATAGATATATAATAGATAGATACTGTAGATGATAGATAGATGATAGATAGATACTGTAGATGATAGATAAATAGATGATAGATAGATACTGTAGATGATAGATAGATAGATGATAGATAGATAGATACTGTAGATGATAGATAGATGATAGATAGATACTGTAGATGATAGATAGATACTGTAGATGATAGATAGATGATAGATAGATACTGTAGATGAGATAGATGATAGATGATAGATGATAGATATATAGATACTGTAGATGATAGATAGATGATAGATAGATAGATACTGTAGATAATAGATAGATAATCTATAGATAATCAAGCATTACAGCGCCTGCTACTAGTGAAACAATTCCCCTACCTCCTATTATAAAGCACGGTATCAATTCACTTAGTAAAAGGACCAAACCCACTGAAACTACAAGTCTTAACACTTCCCTTTTAAGCTGCCCCAGTTCCCTGGGTGCCTGGCAGCATGTAAATCACCAAGCTCACTGTCCCAGTGCATGAACCCCTGGCTGGTGGGATTTCCATGGACAGAAATAAACTAGGCAGATGTTAAGCGCTGATCTCACCTTCACTATGTAGATTCCTGCTGCTGCCTCTCCTCTTCAAGTGGGTCTGTCCCCTCAGTCAATCCAGAGAGCTCAGTGCAAAGTGGGGGAATGAAAGCCAGAGTATGCAAAGTAAGTGCACTGTGCACAGTGTTGCACAGACAGAGGGAACTTGGATCCGCCCGGGCCGGCCCCATAGAAGCTGTCAATTTGCGCAGGCACCGCAGAGGCCAGTCTTGGGAAGCTGGGACTCTGTCAGATTGCGCAGGCACCGCAGCGGGCAGCGGCTAGTCTTGGGAAGCTGGGAGTGAAGTGTCCTGACTCCTGCGCTTTGATTGGGTATGCCGGCCGGGCCTTTCCTCTGCTTACAGAAGCCCCGCCTCTCAAAATACACGCTGTGCTTCCTCCCTCTCCACCCGGCGCTGGTATGATCAAATTTTTTTTACAATAGAAATGCCGCTGTTGAGCCACGCAGACAAAGTGCCGCTTTGCAATTTATCTCAATGTGGCTCATTAGCGAGACGGCCCTGCTCGCCTGGGTTTACTCCGGCGCACGGCTTCCCCAAATTGCACCTTCAGGTGCAATTTTGTCATTATTGAGTTTTAAAATCTGCAGCCCAGACAAAAAGAAAATCAGTCTTACAAGTTTATATTTTTTTGTCTTTTGAGATACTTGAACATCTTAAAGTCACTCCAACCTTTTTTTATTTTTATTATTAGTATTTAACGTAGGAGCCAGCTGTAAATAGGCTTTTGTATAGTGCAGTTTATATAGGATTGCGACCTCATGTCTGAAGGCCAGGCTTGTCGCACACAGGGCGATATTGGTGTCCAGCACCATTCAGCATTACTCTGCTGGTGTTTTCCAATAACAATCCCCCCATATACGTGACCATTTTGAGAGGGAGTGGGAATCAGGATCACTGTCCCTGCCTATTCACTGGAACACAGATAGTTTCTATTAAATAGTGATCACTAGAGATTGGCTAGAACTCAAACTGGATCCTGAGTTTGTCCTGAACTTTAATATTTTTAGTCTATTTAAAAATTCCCAAACTAGGAACTTTAGTGTTTTCCAAACTTTTCGAGAATTATAGAAAATTCGATAATTGTCCTATTCTCAAATCGATAAGCCTCGAATGTACCATTCGCTAACCCTTGATTTCGGCCATGGCCCTCGATTGTAGCATTTCAGCGATAACCGCCAAATGTAGTCTTTCAGCGATAACCACCAAATGTAGTCTTTCGGCGATAACCCTCGAACATAGCGTTTCAACAGCAACCCTCGAATCTAGTGTTTCAGCGATAACCATTGAATTCGGCCATAACCCTAGAATGTATCATTTGGTAGGCCTCGAATATATAATTTGGTAGGCCTCGAATATATCATTTGATAACCTTTAAATTTGTCGCTAATTTTGAATGTAGCGTTACTTTCGGCGATAACCCTTGAATGTAGCATTTGGTAAACCTTGAATGTAGTGTTCGGTAACCCTCGAATATTGGCCATAACCCTGGAATGTAGCAAAAAACTCAATGTGGTAACCCGACAATTGGCCGACCATGCGGAAAGTTAGTGTCTAAACAAGTTTTGGTAATATGGACATGTTCCCCAGACCATTTCCCAGAGACATTTACAGTAAGTTACCATTGCTAATTTAACAGTATTTAATTAGAACTTTTTGAACTATTTGACTCCCATTGACTTTAATGGGTTGGGTTTCGAACTATAGATCATTTACTGAAGTTCTATAGTTTAGAAACGATCCGAACTTTAGAAAGTTTGGCCATCTCTAGCAGCTATAGGTGAGTAGGGATGGCCGGTTCGCGGATCCCAACCCGGATCCGCCGCGGATTTATCCCGTTCGCGAACGGCGGATTTTTCCGGATTTTCCGCCTTCCGAACCGCGGATTTCTCTTGTTTTCGAAAATTTCCAAAATTACGAGGATTTCTCGTATTTACGATAATACGTATTTTCGAAAATTTTCGAAATTACGAGGGTTACTCGTATTTTCGAAAATACGGGAAATCTCGTAATTTCGAGGATATTATTTTCAATTTAATGGGTCCGCTTGCGGATTTTCGATTTTTTTCAAAAATTCGCGGATCCTCGAGAGGACCGGATTTTGCGAAGTTCGGACATCTCTGTAGGCATAAGCCACCTAGGCAAAGAGCTAGGGTGCCTATGTCAAACCAGGGTGCCCAGTATTCTCCTTGTCATCTTTTATTTGCTGGGTTAGAACTGTTCTCCTTGTTCTGCTGCTGTAATTTGGAAATAAGTTGCAAATAAACTGAAGGTGAAGGAAGGATAGGGGAGGATGAGCTCAGCTAAAAGGACTGAGGAGAGCAGTTCTAAAATGGCAGGTAAAAGCTGCTACAGACTAGAGATGTCCGAACTTCGCAAAATCCGGTCCGCTCGAGGATCCGCGAATTTTCGGAAAAATTTGAAAATTCGAAAATCCGAGAGCGGACCCATTAAAACCCGTTAAAATGAAAAAATCCTCGAAAATACTTATTTTCACGCATTTTCGAAAATACGTTAAATCCTCGTAATTTTGAAAATTTTTGAAAAACCGTATTTTCATGCATTTTCGAAAATACGTGAAATCCTCGTAATTTGGAAAATTTTCGAAAACGCGGTTCAGAAAAGTTCCTAAGGCGGAAAACCGGAAAATCCGCGATATCTGATGTTCGCGAACGAGGTAAATCCGCCGCGGATCTGGGTTCGGATCCGCGAACTGGGCCATCACTACTGCAGACTTTTTAACAGTGGCCTCGGTGACTAGCAGCCATGAGATCCCTATCCCTGCCTCTTTCTTCCTTCTTCCCAACTCTCCAATTAGAACTTAGGGTAGGTGAGGAGTGATTAATTCAATGGAGGAGACATGGAAAGCAGGTGCATACTGTATATCATGTCAATGCTGGCAGATGAAAGGGTTAAAGGTAATACTCTGCTGGTACTGAAAATATTAATAGCAATACTCTGGAAATGTGCTGGCACTGAAATTAGTAGGGAAGTCTGCTGGCACTGAAGGGTTAATGGTAATACTCTGCTGGCACTGAGGGGTTAATGGCGATACTCTGGGGAAGTGCTGGCACTAAAAGTGTTAATGCCAATACTCTTGGAGGGATAGGCCACACTACTGCACTTTTAAGAGCAATGGGATTGCAATCTAATCATGCTAGGGCACCAAGATGGCTAGAAACGGCCCTGTTCTAGATGGTGAAGGGGGTCAAAGAGCTCAGTGTGCTATGTTAAGTTATAATTTATCTTCAATTGAAGACCAGTTCTTAAAAAGTCTGTGCAGGTCGGCCTGAATGCCTTTTATTTCCTCTGGAACTGCACATATGTGGAGGTTGTTGCACCTGATTATGGTGTTTTAAGACCTCTGGTTGTTATGCCTATCCAGGTTCCCATAACAGATTCAGTCTGGGGGTTTGCTGTAGCTTGCTCGGGCTGTGTGCCATGTTGGGTTGCTGGGGGGGTCCCCCTTTTGGACCCCTCTTTTTTTTAGTCAGAACAATCTGCATCGGCTTGGAAGAATCAATTTGTGGCTTGGTAATAAATTCCCCATTATATACACCTGTTGGCCTAACTGAATGTAGGAGTATTCAGCACACTGCACTTTTATGGTTTTCTAGTGTCCCTGTGACAGCGAGTTAGGGCTAGGCCACACTAGCGCGTTGTTCGCGCGGTTGCACCCGCGATTTTCGCTAAACTGGAAATCGTGGGAACGCGAAAATTCCCGCAATTTCCGATGCGCATGTGATTGCGCGTCCGTTCGCGTTTTGGTACTGCATGCGTTCACCACTTTTTCGATAACGATCGCGATTTGGTGCGCGATTCCTGTGCGTTGCAGTGTGGCCTCACCCTTAGGCAGCATAACTTCTAACTGTGAAAAGCAGACATCTGAAACAGCTAGCTTTAACTTTAGGCTGCTCCCCCTTACTATGTTATTCATGTCATTGCACCTTTGCTTTGTGCAAAGGCTTTGTGCTTCTGTCAATACAAACTGTGCAGTGATGTATCATAGCCACACCCCTTTATGCAAATAGCTAGGCGTGACTTATGCAGATTTGCTTTTTATTATAAGTATTCTTATAGGAATAAAGTCAAGGGAGTAAATAAATAACAAGTATGTTGTTCTACCCCAGTTAGCCAGACAATGGAAAAGAAATCTATGTAACTGATAAACTTTACAGATCATGTAGTACACTGTATATGGTGACACACACACACACACACCAGGGGTATAACTAAATATAAAGGGCCCTGTTAGTAAGATTTTAGATGCCCCCCCAATAAAAAACAGTTTACTGCAGTTCTTTTTAAAGGACATGTGCCTAACGTAGTTCAGCCCCACAAACCTCCTTTTCATATTACGAAAATTAGGTTTGTGGGGATGAACTACGTGAGGTCAAAATTTTCTTAGAAAGGTGGATAATCCTACATGGGACAAATAGACGCCTTTAGCTCCCGGGCCCCATAGCAACTGCTATGGTTGCTATAGTGATCCTAACGCCCCTGACACACACTTATTTTAAATGTAAGTCACACTAATGCTGGCTGATCTGATGTCTATATGAAGTCTTCTTAACATTTCCAATGATAGCCCATTCATTTCGCAATCAAATGTTGACCGCAAATAATGTGGCCACCAGGGGGAAGACAGTGGTTTTCAGTATATTCTTCCCATAGTATTGTCATTTAAAGGAAATGTCCATGCCCACCGAGCCCCGATATTGTGATACTGACACCCCTAATTGTTTGTAAAATACCTCTGACATTCACTGCTCTTTCAGCATATATCCTGGGGGACAGTGAACACTGGTGGTGTAACTAGGAAATACTGGGTCCCCAAGCAAAACTATGATAGTGCCCCTCTCCCTGCTTCATTTATGGTGGTTTTCTTGAAGAAGGCCATATTTTACATAAGAAAAATAAGAAGATGGGTCCCCTCTGGCTCCCGGGACCCCCAGTTTTTGCTCCCCCTGCTCCCCTGGTAGTTACACCCCTGCATTGGAGCTAATAACTTCTTTTAAAAAAATTGGGGGAAGTATGAGTATTACCATCTTAAGTTTTAGCGGGGTGCATTACTTGCATAGAGTTCACAAGTTGGGAAAATGGACATGCCCATCAAGTGGCAAAAACTCAATAACATGGATTCCAATATTGTCATTGTACACCACTGCTACTATATTTAACAAAGAAGGTTGCAGTTCAAAACGTAATCTGTACAGTATACTAAATTATATTACTAGTATAGTATTTCACAGTTACTTAAAGGGAATGATGCTCACATGGGCTTTAGAATATATAGAGTTAAGGGGATATAGGAGTAATCACTCTTATCTCCTTAAGTTACAGTGACCATGATCAAGAGATGAAATGAGCATGTTTATGCTCCTTGACAGCTCCATCTTGCACCCCTCTTTCTCTTCCTTTTCTTCTGCACTTGTACACATTTGCAAAATGTAATGGACAGGCACCGTGTCACAGAATAGAATTTTGTAGGAAAGTAGGAGCTGTCAAGCAGAACTCGAGTGCTGATTTTATTTAGTGATCACGAGTGGTTGCTCCTATTTCCATTTCTTTTCTGCTTTCTATTTACATTAACTTAGTGACCCTTTAAATACAACAATTGTCAAACTAAATTTCAGTAACAATATTAAAGGAGAACTATTCTGTTTAATATTTTAAAAAACAAAACTAGTGGTTTAGGCCCTAATACTTTTCCTACCTGCCCCTTCCCATTAAAAGAACCCATCAGTGTAGGTCAGCTGTTTCTCTTGCCTAAAGTTTCTTCTGTCTGTGAAAAGACCTATGGGAAGACATGCTCTGCAAGAAGAGTGTCTTCCCATTGGCCAGGTCCTGCCCAGATGGCTGGCGGAAATGGAACGGTCCATTAAGGGAAACTTTGTGTAAGTATAGCAGCTAATCAGTAAAGTTACCAGTGGTGGGGACACAATGCTTTAGCTCCTCATCCTGGGTACTTTTAATGGAAGAAAAAGGGGGGTTAGTATAATTGCCTTTTAAGCTCTAGAATGGAATAAATCTGTTTCCATTGTATAATGTTGAATAATTCCACCAAAGAGGCATATTTGAATGGGCTCTCCTCATACCGCACAGAACTGCAATGCACCCTTTCAGTGGAACATCTGTGGCAAAGAAATTATGAACATTTTTTGGCATAACTTTTTTTCTAGAGGGTCCATAAGGTAACGAAACTGTGATAAGCTAGTAAAACATTGCTTCATAGTTTAATGGGATGTGGCAATTACAGTTCCAACAACCATTCAGTCTACGTTTTTAGTATGGAATGTTGTATGCAAATGCTGGGGGTTCTAAGTATTAATACTACTGGCATCTGAATAAATGTAAATTGTAATGAAAATTGCAATATATCTGTTGTATTCAATTAGATCAACTGGACTTGAAATGTAGTTCTTGAAGACGTTTCGCTAGTCATCCGACTGGCTTTCTCAATTCAGAATGACTTGTACAAGAATCTGTGGCAATTATGTACCCTGGAAAATCCCAATTAGCATATCACAGCCAGGTGTTAAGGGTGTGATTAGATAGTGCTAAGAGGTGTTAATCGGAACGCCCCGAGTAGTGTTAAAACACGCATTGTACATGGCAGACAGTTGGTGCCATGTACAATGCTGTTTTAACACCTTACTCTGGGCGTTCCTATAACACCTCTTGGCCACTATCTAATCACACCCTTAACACCTGGCTGTGATATGCTAATTGGGATTTTCCAGGGTACATAATTGCCACAGATTCTTGTACAAGTCATTCTGAATTGAGAAAGCCAGTCGGATGACTAGCGAAACGTCTTCAAGAACTACATTTCAAGTCCAGTTGATCTAATTGAATACAACAGATATACCATGACCTGGATGAATGAGAACCTTCACAAGCAAAATTGCAATATGTTAAAATGTCCTAATTCACCAATATACAATCACCATCTTCATATCACTTTAAAATTTAGATTTGACAATGATAAAATCTTTTTTATATTGTGTTCTTACATTAGTATATTAAAAACTAGAACGGGAAAGTTTAAGTACAAAATTTGAATTTGGCTTGAAAGTCCACATTTTGGAAGGGAATGTCTGTGTGTGTTTGTGCTGCAGATCTTAAAACTCAATAATGCCAATTATGAGGACATTGTTGTCTGTCACATGATAAAAGACTGATTGGTAAAAATGTTTTTTTTTAACTATACTTACCCTTTAAATATGATTGCCACATGAATGAATGGGTACCTTAGTATGTACCACAGAAATGGAAGGGTAGGTCAGTAGTGTGTACCTGGGTAAGGTTGAGGGTTAAAAAAAAAATCAACTTTGTTGATGATTAGTCAAAATTGTTTTTTTTCGACAATAGTTACACTTTAAATATGGCTGCCATGAAAATGGAAGGGTAGGCGAGTAGGCATGTGTACCTGGATAAGGTTGGAATTTAAAAAAACAAACTTTTTTGATGATTGGTCAAAAAAAATTTTTTTTTCAATCTTAGTTACCCTTTAAGTATGGCTACAACAGTAATGGAGGGGTAGGTTAGGTGTGTGTACCTGTGCCCCGTGGGGGTTAAAAAAACAAACTTTTTTGATTATTGATCAAAACTTTTTTTACTATAGTTACCCTTTAAATATGGCTGCAACAGTAATGGAGGGGTAGGTCAGTAAGTGTGTGTACCTGTGTCAGGTTGGGGGTTAAAAAAAAAAAAACTTTTTTGATTATTGATCAAAAATTAAAATTTTTTACTTTAGTTTTTTTTACTTTAGTTTTTTTTTTTTACCTGTGTCAGGTTGGGGTTAAAAAAAAAAAAACTTTTGTTGATGATTATTAAAAAAAAATTTGTGACTATAGTTACCCTTTAAATATGTCTGCCATGAAAATGGAAGGGTAGGTCAGTAGGCGTGTGTACCTGGATCAGGTTGGAAGTTAAAAAAAATTTTTTTTGAATGATTAGTCAAAAAAATTTTTTTGACTATAGTTACCATTTAAGTATGGCTGCCACAGTAATGGATAAGTAGGTCAGTAGGTGTGTGTACCTGTGTCTGGTTGAGGGGGGTATGTCTTTTTTTGTGTTTACAACCATAAAACTATCACCCCCCCAACAATTTTATTGAATGTCGTCATATAACATCAAATACCATTATTTGCAAACAGGTTGACATCTCTGTTTTCCAACAGCATATTACTGCAGAATTTTAGACATCCATGTTTTTATATTATTTTCAATATCATGAGTTCAATTTAACACAGTAATTTTAAGATAAAGGGGAAAAGAGAATAGAAGAGGAAAGAAGTCAAAAGAAAAGAAAGAAACGAAAGAAAGATAAAGGAGAAGAAAAAGCGATATTACTAATAGTAACATATACTTTAAGAGGTGACATTTCTGTCTCTTAAACTGATAAGTTAGTATTGTCGTAAGTCTGTCTAAGGGCACCCATTAAAGAACTGTGGGATATTTAAGTATTGTGTTGATTAGAGCTTGTGGGTGTATCATCTGACATAGAGTAGATCCAAGGACCCCATATCGAGTCAAATTGTTTGAAAGAGACGTATAATCTTCCCAGTACCTTGTCATTTTCGCAGATCCGCCATATTTTATTTATTAGGTGGGTAATAGGAGAAGCTTATTACTTCCATGTTTGAGCAATCAGAGTTCTGGCAGCTGCACAGGTTCTACTCAAGAGTTCATTTGCTGATAAGGAGAGCGAGGTTATTGGCCTATTAAAGAGTGCTTCCCAGGGTGTAAGGGTGGTCTGTGAATGTGTTATCCTCGTGATGAAGGATTCGCAATATGTCCATATTTTCCTTATCTCTACACATTCCCACCAACAAATGTTTGAGGTCCGCTTGCATCTGACATCCTCTATAGCACATTGGAGATGCTCCTGGGAAGATCTTTGCTGTACGAATCAGCGCAAGATACCATTGGTGGAGAATTTTGAAATTCTTCTCTTGTATTATAATGTTAGTTGAGCATTTTCTTAAGGAGGTACATATCTCCATCCATTGTGTAGTATCTAGTGATTCGTTTAGCCATTCCTCCCATTTCCTCATGGAGGGAAGTTTCGGGGATGTCTTGCATTGGTTAATATAGTGTAGATAGCTGATATCTTATTTGGGCCCAATGGATTCTTGTGACAGATTTTTTCCAAGTCCGAGAAGCCTTTTGATTCTTGATGTGTCAAGATGCTGTCGGCATAGTGCTGTACTTGGGAGAATCTAAACCACTCTGAGCTTGATAATTTAAACTGTGTCTGGGCGATGTCTCATGGTATCACCTTTTCTCCTGAGATTAATTGTATAATACTGTATAGCTTTCTTTCAGACCAAACTGCCCATGAGGTATGTTGTAACCCAGGAGGGAATCGGGACTGTTATGTATTGGTGACATTAATGATGGCTTATTGGCTAGTTTGTAAGCATTTTTTGCGTTGAACCAAGTTTTTATTGTATGGATGAATTAGGGGTTGTTTTTGCAGTTTGGAATAATGTTCGTACAGGAGGATAGCCAGAGAAGATCAGCTTTTCTTGGTTTGTTTAGAAGTTGGGACTCTAATTCGACCCATCTAGTTGTATTATTGTCGCTGTGCCATTGCAAGGTCAGCGCTAGTCTTGCAGCTGTGTAATATTAAAGTTTGATGGACGGTAGAGCTGCCCCTCCCATATTTCTGAGTCGTTGTAACGTTTTGAGGCTTATTCTAGGCCTTTGGCTGTTCCATATGAAATTTGTGATCTGGGAGTCTAATCTACGGATATCTCCTGGCTGCAAAACTATTGGGAGTGAGCGGAACAGGTATAAAATTTGTGGAAGTGTAGTCATCTTGATACAATACGGCCGAAGAGGGAGATGTCATAGGTTGACCATTGCTTCATCTGTTTGATTAATTTCTGGATTAGTGGGGTGTAGTTGAGCCTATATAGTTGTATATAGTATGGGAAGGAGTTTCTATTCCATTTGAAGTCAAAATTCATTTGTAATAGCTTGCACATATTTGGTGAGAGATTGGTTGGGTATATTGTAGACTTGGAGTAGTTGATGCAGAACCCCTTAAAACTATCTTTTATTGAGGATAAATCAAAATTGGTTGTTTTTTTACTTTATTTACCCTTTAAGTAAGACTGCCACAGGAATGGAAGGGTAGGTCAGTAGGTGTGTGTACCCATGTGAGGTTGAGGTATTTCTTTTTTGTGTTTACAACCACAAAATTTACTTTTATTGAGGATATAACAAAATTAGGTATGTGTTCCCGTGTGAGGTGGGGGGGGTATATGTTTTTGCATGTATGACCATATAACTAACTTTTATTGATGATTGATCAAAATTCGTTTTTTCAGTTACCCTTTAAGTATGGCTTCCATGGGAATGGAAAGGTAGGTCAGTAGGTTGGTGTACCTGTGTCGGTGTGGGTGGTTGGGGGTATAAGCGTTTGTATTTATGACCATGAAACAGTTTTGAAATATCCACATTTGAGGATGGTTACCATTATAGTCTATGGGGGAAAATGTCCGGAAACGCCATAACGCTTCTGCGGATTCCTTAGCTAGAAGATAGCACACTTCTCCTATATGCCCCGCACGTCTGTAACGAATTTCATGTCTCTAGCCCAAAACTTGTGGGAGGAGATACAGTCCAAAAAAGCAGAAGAATAAAACAGATGAAAAAGAAGAAGAAATAGAAAGAACAGGAATTTGGCACTTCAAGCCAAATTAATAATAGGGTAGTATAAGATACAATAAAAAAAAAATGTGCCGACTCCAGCACCCTGTCTGTTCTATATTGTGTCTTTTCTATATTCTTTAGATATTAAAGGGCATGTTCACCCCTAGCGCTAAAATCTAAACTTACCTTCCCTACCCCCTCAAACCCCTGAGGCTTCTTACACTTCTCTGCTGGTGCTGGTCTTCCTGGTTCTTGAGAAAGCTCAAGCAGGTGCAGAGGAGGCACAGCAGTGATGATGTCATTCTCAGCCGTGACTGATGGCTGCAACCCGGAAGAAATTTGGCATCGATAGTAAGGATCTTCAGGGACCACAGATGGGTAAGAAGTATAACAATCTCAGAGTTTGGGAGGTGGGAAAGGTAAGAGTTCATTTTAAATGTGTGGTGGACATGCCCTTTAAAGGATAACAGATGAAGGCACATTTGGTACAGGCACTTATATATATTGGTTTCATAAACAAAGTTTAGAACCTTGACAAAACAAATAGGTTAAAAATATGTCAAATTATTCCCGTCTACTACATGAGGTAGATGGATGGGTCTGTTCATTTTTTTTATTACCTCAAGGCTGTCAATCATAAAGAAGGAAATCTATAATATTAAAGGGCAACGGCTTCTAGATTTTCAAAGCTGTTTTCCTACTTTCAGATATTAATCAGTTGCACGGGCCAGAATAACATGCTGCAGTGTTAGGCTAAGTGAGGACACAGGTGCAATGCATTTCTTATATTTTTGAGTATGTATTCTTTAGGCAATTTAGAAAAAACAGAAAATCATAAATAAAACCGAGATTTTCTTTTCCTGGTCTGGAGTCCAGCAGTGGAAGTGAATGGGTTAATTTCCTTCCTTGTTGGAATGACAGGCCTGGTTAACCAATAAAAGGTAGCTCCTCCCCTCTGTCCTCCATGTCTTTACGACTGTGCTTTTAAGACTAATACACACACACACATATATACAACACATATATATATATATATATATATATATATATAATATATATATATATATATACATTTTTTTTATTTATTATTTTAGGGAGGGAAAAAAAACCTTCCACTGCCGGACTCCAGACCAGGAAAAGAAAATCTCGGTAAGTTTATTTATGATTTTCTGTTTTCCCTGGTCCTCATCCGGCAGTGGAAGTGAATGTTTTTTTTTTAAAGTAGTACAAAAAAATATGGGAGGGATTACTTTGTCTATATTAAACATAAATTTATTTATATGACTCTATGGATTTTAGCACTTTTGTGCCAAACTCTGATCTAGCTCTATTCATCACATCCAATTTGTAATGTTTTATGAATGTTGTAGAACTAGACCATGCTGCCGCCTTGCATATATCCACGAGCGGTACTTTTGCCGAAAATGCCCAGGATGTTGACACTGCCCTTGTTGAATGAGCAGTTACCCTTTCTGGTTCTGCAATTTCTGCCATTTTGTATGCTTGTCTTATTGTTTGTGTTATCCAAGCTGCTAACGTCTGTTAGAATAAATATCCTCACTCGCTGGACTTTTGATTGATGCCTGTCAGACTCACTGAGAGACATTCAGCGCTGGGAGAAAGGATTACACAACACGCACGGTGCATTAGAACCCAGTTTCTCAGTTTATTTAGTTATTACATTGGGTTTTCACAAAGAGAAAAAGGGGGCGTGGCCAGACACAGTGTCTGCAGATGACGTACTAAAACCTTGGAATATGAAGATAGAGTCAGGGTAGACCTTGAGCTCAGAACATTTGGAAACAAAACATCTGCAATAACACGACAATAATGTAAGACAAAATGGAGTCAGAGAACAAAATGGCTGCTATTAGGCTAAGTGATAATAGAGAATATATAAAAACCTAACAGTTCCACCCTTTTATCCCAAAGGGATAACTTAACGGAAATTATATATAATTTATAGCAACATTATCAGTGGAAATAGTATTCAAAGAAAACATATTCATCTACTTTGATGTGATTGCTAAGTTGTTGCAAATTACTGATCTGATATTGTTTGGTAGGTGAGATTACATTTCATGTCATTGTTCACAGAAACACATTTTACATTAGGGGAAGAAATAAAAATAAAACAAACTTCAGCAGCAGTAACATTTTGAGTCCAAATCATAACTATATCTACAGTTCGTTCACGGGAGGTCTGTTGAGGTATTCTGGAAAATTTAAGCGGGTTACACCATCTTCTCGGATAATTGGGATCCAATATCTTATAGTGCTGATCAGTCAGATAGTATTGGAGACATATTGGAACTGAAACTGGAATAGCGACTAAACAAGTACTTATGTCCTGAACACTTTTACATTTCCTAAACAAAAGTCAGTTGTGTTTAGGAGCTTTTTGAAATATACTCCCAAATGTTACCTGGGGGCAATGGAACACGGGGAGCAATACAGCGGGAAGCTCTGTTCATTCTAATAAATTCAAAATGGGAAAAACCACAGAATAAGATGAAAAATGAACAGGTCAGGAAAATGTATTTCATCTGGAGTTTACAATTTATCACTGGTTTGGAATCTGGGCTCATCTTACTCTTCTTCCTTGAGGGTGGGTGTGTTGTCATCTCTGAAGTCATCTGGGTGGTCATCTCATTTTCCAATCAACAGATTTTGTGCGCGCTTTACTCTGGAAGCATGTATCTACGATAGATTGCCTTCAACCAAGATAGCTGTGCGAGTCACAGGGAGGCTCTAAAGATTTATGTTGATATAACGCCTTTACCAAGACCACATCACCTGATTTAAACGGGTGTGTCGGAGCACTAGAAAGTAAAGAAAAAACAAAGAAACATCACCACAGATGCTATTCAATTTTTCAATCAGTTTTGCCACATAAGCTTCCTGGATAAATTCCAGGTCACCTGTAATTAATGTCCCTGTCTTAACTGCCCAAAGCATAGGGAATGGTCTGCCCATTAAAATTTCAAAAGGGGACAACTTGGATGTAAAATTGGGGGCTATAAGAATCTCTGCTAATACAGCTGGTAAATAAATATCCCATTTACTGAAAGAACCTGCAGTAGCCTTCCTAAACTTCTATTTTATTGTGCGGTTCATTCGTTCAACAACACCTGAACTCTGGGGATATGAAACTTCTATTCAATCAACATCAATTACACAATGTCTTGTATTAGCTTAGAAGTAAAGGCTGGTCCTTTATCTGAATCTATCCTAACGGGACAACCTCATTTAGGAATAATTTCCTTATACAAAATTTTAGCAACAGTTTTCACATCTTCTTTTTACTAAGTATGTACATTTGGGCAATAAACCTTGTGGCTAAGACTCTTATGAGCCATATTATTACTATAACTATCCCCTCTTTAATAAAGACCCAAAGGTCTAAAAACAATACTTGGGGAAAAAAATCTTTTAAAAATGAATCGGGAGAAAACAAAAACTTAAACTGAAATAATAACATTCTCAGGGAAACATGGAAATACAGGAAAGAAACAAAAGAAATGGAGAAAAGAATAGCAATTTATACACATACCGTATATACTCGAGTATAAGCCGACTCGAGTATAAGTCGAGGTACCCATTTTTACCTCAAAAATGAGTAAAACCAATTGACTCGAGTATAAGTCGAGGGTAGAGTCTCCCCTCCAGCCCCAGGTCCAGCCCCAGGAATAAAACCTATTTCCCTGCACCCATCTTCTCACCCTGCCACTACACTACACTACTACAGTACACTACACTACTCCCTGCACCCATCTTCTCACCCTGCCACTACACTACACTACGCACGGTGCATTAGAACCCAGTTTCTCAGTTTATTTAGTTATTACATTGGGTTTTCACAAAGAGAAAAAGGGGGCGTGGTCAGACACAGTGTCTGCAGATGACGTACTAAAACCTTGGAATATGAAGCCAGTAAGGGGTTAAATTTTAGTTTTGGGGGTGGACATGCCCTTTAAACCTTTTATCTGGGCTGTTCCATTCATTCTTTATTATCTGTTGTATATGGGCATGTACAAAAAAATTCACAGTATCTAATTGCTGGTCACCAAACATCAAATCTTTGGGTATTTCCCGTGGTTTTCATCCTATTGATTAAATATTCTACTGATTTTTGGGATATGTTCCCTGCTGTTATCTGTTCTACTATTTCGTCTTCTAATGGGATTTCCCCATCGGACGACTCCTCTGATTTTCTTTGTTCTGCAGGTTTGTTGGGTTTTGAAATACCATATTCTTTGAACAGCTCAGAGACCTTTTCTAATGTGACTGCTGATACTTTATTTATTATGGTGTCCATAGAAGAGTCAAACACACTTTTTATGGCTAAATGTATCTGCACCTGTGACATCAATGAAGATGGATTAGTACATTCTTTACACATCTTCTTTCCATGTTCTGTTTTTTAATTACATAGAACACATTCTCTTGCACTGGATTTGCTAGGTGATCTATCTCTCCCTGGAGATCTTGATTAAAAATAAAAAGAAAACAATAAACACAAAATATTTAATTTTCCCTTTAACCTGTTTTGATATGCACTCTCTTTATTTGTTGCTCACCCCCTTGATCCTGACCTCTGTCTTTTGGATGAATTCATGATAGACACTGCAAAAGACAACATTTAATTATAAACACATGATTGTACTCATCTATTTAGATGGAGAGGTGCCATTTTTCAGGTGTACTCACAGCATACAGGCAGTATATGAGGTCAAGGCAGCGGTATCTGGCAGGTCTGATGAACTCAGGCTGCTGTGTGTTTGTTTTCCTATTTTAGACCAGTAGATAGGACCGGCGGCGTCTCCGCGCGCTTGTTCCGGTCTTTTAAATGTGCAATGACATCATTGCGTTGTTTCCTAATCTCGCGCAACTTCCAGACTGTTTGTGACACATGCGGAAGTGACGGCCGCACCACTTTCGCTCTGTACACAGGGAGAGCGGTCTTCAGTTGGGTAGAGAGGCTGAGACCAACTGGCAAATTTGTTTTAGGGGGGAGAATCCAAGTCTGTATTCCACAGGAGAAAAGACATGGAGGACAGAGTGAGGAAGCTACCTTTTATTGGTTAACCAGGCCTGTCATTCCAACAAGGAAGGAAGGAAATTAACCCATTCACTTCCACTGCTGGATGAGGACCAGGGAAACAGAGGTGTGCAGGGTTGGTATAAGGCAAGGGATCTATAGTAATAGAAAGAACTCTTGCCCTGAGTTAGGGGGCTATTTCTATGTAGTACATTACTTGCTATTTTATGGTGGGGTAAATTTATTCCATCAGGTGCCCAACACTTTGATAAGCCCATTCGCCCACTGTTACATTTTAGGGGTGACCCAGCAACACTGGGTGATGGACGTATTACTGTAACACTGTTTTAAAAGGGGTGAACCATTAAGGGCTATTAATCCCCAGTTATTGGTCCATTTTCCCTCAGGGGTAGTGGTACGTCACATCAATCGTTTTTACGGGCTAGGCCCAGGGTTGCCAGGCGTCCCAATTTGGGTGGGATTGTCCCGACTGCAGGGACAAAATCTCTAGTCTTCCAGTCAGGGCTGAAATCCCATTATGCCCACTCTCTCCACCAAGTAACCCGCCTACCATGTCCCTGCCACCTCCCGCTCCACGGCGGACAACATGTCAACCATGGCTAGGCCACACTGGCGCATTTTCTCACACGTCATCATGTGAGAATTGCATGCCAGCGCATTACAGTGTGGTTGGCCATTATGGGGCATGATCACCATTTTGTGAGGATTGCATGCGATCCAATAATGGAATATTGGGCAAATCGCAGGGCGAGAGCACGGTCAGGAACGTGAAATGTGCTGCATTGCGATTGTTCGTTTGTCGTGTCTGGCGGCCGCAGCCTGAATGAATGTAGTTTTGTTCAAATAAAACTAAAGAGCTTCAGGAGTCATCATGGGGCAGCAAGAGCTACACACTGACTGTCAAACTAAAAAGAACAGTTTACCCTCTCTGCCTGAACAAACATGGCTACTCGAAATGTGCAGCTCCCCCAGTATATTGAACCGTATTCGTTCTCTATGCAGCCTCTGTATCAGCTGCCCCGCCCCCAGTGAACCAGACCCAGTCAGGGAGTGTGAACCTTCAAGCTGATGGGGAAACAGGGAGGTGTTGATGCTGCCACCAACCGGTCTGTGTCTGTCATGGAAAGGCCACACTGCACGTCTGACTAAATTTACTATCTCCATACCCATAATGCACTGCTGATAGGCAACAGCTGCCCTAACCAAACATGGCCCCACATGAGACGTAAAATAATGACACATCCGGTGGATTGCAATTTTTCCCCGTGTGAAGTGAAAGTTGTGCTGTTGCTATGGTACCTGGGCCTGTGACAGGAGGCTGGGTCTGAATTGGGGAGGGAACCTAAGGTAAGGTACCGCCTCCTCTACAGACCGACGTGTCTTTCACCCGGTGGCAGTGAGTTAAGGGAGGTAAGAGAGTCTGTGGGTAACATGGGATGATTTAGTGTGGGAGAGGAGTGAACTCTGGGTAAGGTGGTGGTGGGTCACGTTGGTGTAAATAGGTATGACTATATTACCAGTTCTACTGCCTCATATCTCACATAGGATAGGAAGGGTCTGTGGGGCATGACTGGAAACTATCCTACATGGTAATTATTATACATGGGTATTTATCCTCCATGGGTATTTAACGTCCATAGGTATTTATCCTACATGGGTATTTATCGTCCATAGGTATTTATCCTCCATAGGTAATTATCCTACATGGGTATTTAACGTCCATAGGTATTTATCCTACATGGGTATTTATCGTCCATAGGTAATTATCCTACATGGGTATTTAACGTCCATAGGTATTTATCCTACATGGGTATTTATCGTCCATAGGTAATTATCCTACATGGGTATTTATCCTACAAAATTATTTATCCTACATGGGTATTTATCCTACAAAGGTATTTATCCTACAAAGGTATTTATCCTCCTTGGGTATTTATCCTCCTTGGGTATTTATCCTCCATGGGTATTTATCCTACAAAGGTATTTATCCTCCATGGGTATTTATCCTACAAAGGTATTTATCATCCATGTGTAATTATCCTACAAAGGTTCTTATCCTCCATGGGTATTTATCCTACAAAGGTATCTATCCTCCATGGGTATTTATCCTACAAAGGTATTAATCCTCCATGGGTATTTATCGTGCATAGGAATTTATCCTCCATGGGTATTTATCCTCCATAGGTAATTATCCTCCATAGGTAATTATCCTACATGGGTATTTATCTTCCATGGGTATTTAACGTCCATAGGTATTTATCCTACATAGGTATTTATCGTCCATGGGTATTTATCCTCCATAGGTAATTATCCTACATGGGTATTTATCATCCATGGGTATTTAATCATCCATGGGTACATGGGTATTTATCCTACAAAATTATTTATCCTACATGGGTATTTATCCTACAAAGGTATTTATCCTACAAAGGTATTTATCCTCCTTGGGTATTTATCCTCCTTGGGTATTTATCCTCCATGGGTATTTATCCTACAAAGGTATTTATCCTCCATGGGTATTTATCCTACAAAGGTATTTATCATCCATGTGTAATTATCCTACAAAGGTTCTTTATCCTCCATGGGTATTTATCCTACAAAGGTATCTATCCTCCATGGGTATTTATCCTCCATGGTCATTTCCACATGGGTATTTATCATCCATGGGTATTTAACATCCATAGGTATTTATCCTACATGGGTATTTATCGTCCATAGGTATTTATCCTCCATGGGTATTTATCCTCCATAGGTAATTATCCTACATGGGTATTTATCCTCCATAGGTAATTATCCTACATGGGTATTATCTCCATGGGTATTTATCCTACAAAGGTATTTATCCTCCATGGGTATTTATCCTACAAAATTATTTATCCTCCATGGGTATTTATCCTACAAAGGTATTTATCCTCCATGGGTATTTATCCTCCATGGGTATTTATCCTACAAAGGTATTTATCCTACAAAGGTATTTCTCTTTGATTTAGTAGCTATGACTTACCACACGTTCTTCAATTAAACATGCAGGATTAGGCAGGGAACACAGAAAATGTACCCACGATTGCGCTCCAGCTCTTATTTGCTATTTACTAGTCTTGTTTATGAGTGGAGATACCCTTTAAGACCCACCCTAGGCTTATTTAAAAGATACGAGTGCTCTTTTCAATAAAGGGCACTTGTATGGAGACCACAGTTACCCTTTAAGCATGGAAGGGTGGCTGGGCATGCTGGGGGCAGAGCATTCCGGTTGGCACCGACATCCTGGACTACTTATATAACAAGCGAGAAATATCATTAACCAGGTGTTGTGTCCTCAATACTTTAGCACCAATTCTATGTACAATTTTGAGCTTGTTCACTCTTACCGCTGTGTTTTTTGAATGCAGTTTTCAAGAACACAGTGGTGCAGAATTCTTCTAGTGAACGCATAATAGTTTTTCTACTTACATGATATGTGTCTTTCAAAAATGCACTGCTGCACGCAATTGTATCTGGAGACACCAGCGCTTCCGTTCCATACATACATACAAATGCAACAATTGCACTGTGTTTGCTTTTGCGGGTAGTGTGAGTTTACCCTATTCATTTAGCAAACCATGCAATACTTTTTCCTAATGCAATGTACACATGTAAAATTTTAACAATAAATAACAGACAAATGCTCCTTATAAAAATTGTGTTTAGGGCTTAGTTCACACTGGAAGTTATTTAGCTAATTATTGGGGGGGAAAGTAAGGATATTGATTTAATATAGGAATGTCATAACACCGTTAACATTTTTTCTAAAGCGCTGCTTGCTGCAGTTTAGTGTGATAATGCTCTCAAAGTCTACGGGCAAAAGAATGCATACATTCATGCATAACAAAACAAAATGTGCAGTTGTGCATTTTGTTTGCCATTTAACACCTAAAATGCACATAAATGCATAAGAAAAAGGTCCCACTGCATTATAAAATGCAATGCATTTGAGTCCGCTTGTGTCTGCATTTACTATTGTGGGTAAAACGCATTATAGTAGACCTAGCGTGGGCCCACACCCTGGAAACTTTTAATTGGAGAGGGTTTCTTAAAATGGAATAGTTGTCCTTTAATTACATGTGAATATTGTATATTATTGATTATACCATGTGAATATTAAAGGGATTTGTATATAACGCATACATACAACAACCATATAACAACTACTCTGCCCTTGCTTAAAAACCTTTTATTTAAAGGGCGAGTGTTTAAAATAGCATAAAAACAATCATAACATTGTGCTAAGCAAACAAAATACAATTTGTTATGGCCTTACTCTGAATTTAGTTTAAAAGAACCATCTATTAGCAAACTGCAGGGCATTTGCTGAGCCAAATTAAAGGGCATGTCCACCCCGAAATTTAACTTTTGATATGTGGTAGGGCATGCTCCCCCCAGCCCCAACCACATTAATATAATTGTTAGAAAGTCCCCCGATTCTTACTTACCTGCCCTCTCTCCTCCGCTGCAGTGTTCAGGCCCTCTGCTTGCATGGAATTGAAAGCAGGGGGCGGGACCGGCAGCCGCGTCCGTGATTGGCTGAGAGGCAGGGAGGGCTGCACTGAGCATGCCTCAACCTTGATGAGGTTGAGGAAGTCTCAGGCACAGCATGAGTCACACACTGCTCCTACACAGCAGTTTCCTGGACTTTGGAGGGGCACAGCAGGGGAACTATTTTGAGCAGGAATGTAAGGTAAGGATTGTTTTAAACTACTTGATGTGGCCAGTAAGGGGTTAAATTTTAGTTTTGGGGGTGGACATGCCCTTTAAGGTCCTCACACTGGGTATTTTAATGGGAGGAGGAGATAGGTGGGTTAAAATGAAGTGGAGATCATTATAACGGTTTTCTAATGTTTTATACTAATATATAGATCTGGTAATATGTATGTGTGAACTGATAATTATTTTACTATCCCAGGCACAGCAACTAGAATTTCCTGTTCCACAAGAAAGATAACCTGCACAGAACTCTAGCTATGAAGCTCGCTGTGTACAGACTTTCGTTTGTATTGACTCAGCTATAAGGACTGAAGAGGCCAGCTCTAGGACCCAGAGGAAACAGAGTGGAATCCCTGCATTGCACGAATGGTCACCATTGGAAGAGAGGATCACATGGTGTGGTAACTGACTGAACAGTACAGGGAAGTGGGGCCGGAGTAGTGAGGAAAGAACACGCAGTAGAAGGTATATAAATATCTGTCTTGGAAGGGGGGGGCAGTATGAAGATTTGCACTGATATAGAAGTACTCTGGACCCTGTAAGTAATAAGGAACAGCTGTTGATGGATACCCTGTATGTACAGAGTCAGCTTGTTAACTGTTATATGGTGCAGAAGGCAGGCTCACAGATGTGGAAGACATCTATGTGACTGCTGTTGGGATAGCTCTGATAACCTCAAGCAGCTGGTTCCTAGCCAGGGTTTCCATATCCAAAAAAACCCATCAAGGGGCACCTAATTAAAACACATGCTGCCTAACTGATTTAGAATAAATGCTGTTTAATTTGCAATTAGTGCAGCCCGGTTAATCACATTTTTATGATGATCTGGCATCCCAGGTCCTGGCAAACAGTGCATCCTTTATTCCTTGCTGTAATGAATGTTCTTGACTACTTTAGACATATAGACGATAATTTAGACATATAGACTATAATGTGACATCTTAAAGTCACAGCAACTCACTGTCAACAAAGATTTTTCAGTCAGGGCTTGTTTAAAGGCCGTGGGCAAAATACATTTAGGGGCCTTCCACAATCCTCGACCATTTAAAGCCTATGGTTTAAGGTCCTGGGGAATTTCCCTGTAACCACCTATGGTAAACCAGCCTAGTTTGTTCTGGCTCCTAGGTGGGTTTAATTATTCTAATTGGAATTGTTCTTATCCTTGGTTTGACACTGCACATTTGATACAATAGATAAAACTAGGGAACCATAGTAAAATAGGACATAATGCAGATTCACTAATGAAAGGGTAGGTGATATAAACTTTTTAAAATCTTTGTCTAGCTACTGTAAAGTGGTGTCCTTATAACGAAAATAAACAAATATTTATTGACCACCCAACTGTTAAACGAGTACTACCAAACAAAGCTCATGGGCTGCTCTCATTCTATCCAATAAAAAAGTGCACAGCTGAACAAATGACTAAAATTTTATTACATTAAGTGTGTTCCTCTTGGATCAGATAATCTGGCAACCCAGGTTACAATCTGGTTTCAGTGCAGCAATACAACATCCATTTGTTTAACTAGTATTTAGCCTTTTGGTATGTACATGTGATGTTGGTTTATGAGGTAAGAGGTGGCAACCATAGCTTTGCGTCAGACTGGCTCTTTGCATTTTTGAATATATACATGTCCATTACCCTCCAACATTCCTTTGGGCAGAGATCAGCTGTAATATGAACAGAGAGATATCCGGTGCACTCATCTCTTCCCTGTAAATTTGAACATGTATAAAATCAACATGCTGAAATTATGGTCCGCATTTACAATTAAAAGCATGATGCAGACTGCATTGGTTACAGTGTAGACATATAGCATGCATTTCATAAACAGGTACTTAGCCGTTGACCATGTAGATTTTATGTGTTCAGTTTTAAAGAGATAAGCTATAATAAAAAGGTTGCATTTTGTATCCTCTCAAAGTCACTGCAGAAGTGAAGATTCATGCTTTTAAAGTTTTCCCCTGGGGCGCACTATCTTTATTGCAGCTTGTGACTTATACACATGCTCAGTGTACTCTCTACGGCATATCGCTTGCAATCTTGTTCCCCTGCTCTATTGCATATATTCAGGGAGATTCAATAAAAGTTCTTATCGTTTAAAATGTTGTTAATTTTGCCCCAACCAATCAGATCTTAGCTTTCAAGTGTTAAATAAGATGTGATTGGTTGGGGCAAAATTAGCACCATTTTAAACGATAAGAACTTTTATTGAATAACCCTGATTGTTTCTAATGGCACCGCTATGTTTTAACACAGTAAACTGCAGGCAGTGCATTGTTCTCAACGCACTAAAACGCAGCTCACCTTAGGGAGAGCTTTGGTGCAATTTTATGGGGTGAACATGCACAGAACATGTTCGATGTGTTAGGTAAACGCATAGTGTGAATGGAGCCCAAAGGATATATGTGTAGTAATGCATAGTAGTAAATTATTGCTTTGAAGTTAAATAAAATGTGTATTTCACTTGCATTAGGGGGTAGACTAGAAATGGGTGACAAAATACTTTACCTTTTGCTGTGTTCAGAACCAAAGTGCAGGTAGTAGTGAACAGGGAACTTCACAGATCTTCAACATAATGGTGCTACTAGTTATGTTGGTATGTTTACAGCCCCATAAATCTAATGGCAAATAAATTCACTTTCTAGAGCAGTTATTTGTAATGTGTTCAAATGGACACTGTGTGGCTGTATCTAAATCAGAGCTGTCAACATGGGTCAGTAACACTGCAGCATGGACTTGTTTCTATAGGATAGTTTCATGCTTAAGTACACTTTGTTTCTGAACACAAGGTGAATGGAGGCCTGTCTGTAGTGAACAATTTAGCAAAAGGAGGTTTACCTAATTAAACTTAGTAGGTATGTTTGCAATTGATTACTGTTCTTTTTATTTTGCTATTAATAAATGTTAACACCACCTTTTTACTTACAGATTTTAATATTTTAACAAGACCCCTAGCATAGCTATCCTATAACCCAGACAACACCAATCTCATGCAAAGTAGTTTTGGGCCTGATATCTAGAAATCTCTTCCATATGGGACTGTGTACTGCAAAAAGCTTTATCTTAATCCATGATTGGTTTATGTGTGCTTCCCAGTTCCTTTCACGTGTCTGCCTATGTAGAATTACTTGCACTAAGACAGAAGCTATGCAGAAGAGAGCCTGTGGCCTGGAGGTGTAAGGCTTTAAACATTTTTACAGCAGGGTTCAGGTCTATACATGGGGGGTGGGGGTTACCTGAGCACTGAACAGTTTTATTGTTGAATGAATTCTGCTATAACCTTAGCAAATATAATCTGTGTTTGAGTAGGGTTAATGTGTAATAATCTGAAATCCCTGTGAAACTTATAATGTACTGTTTGAAATTGTATCAGGCGCACATCACAATGTGTGCCTGTTGCATATATGACAAAGAAAACGTGTACAGTCATGAGGATCAGGGACCTGGGCATTTATTATGCAGTATTGTAGAAGAGAAGTGCATGAAAGTTGGTCTTGAAAGGGGAAAGGTGGTTTCCTGTCCATTCTCTTCCCATTTAGTATAATATTTGAGATTGAATAAAGACATCCATCCATCTAGCAATACCCACATATCCTGCCTAACTGTTGATCCAGGGAAAGGCAAAAAAACCCACCAAATTTATGAAGGGGAAAAATTCCTTCCTGACTCCCAAGTGGCAATCGCAAATATCCCTGGATCAACTCTACTTTATATATCAATAGCAGTAACTTGCAACATTCCCTGTTTGCAGAAACTCATCCAGCTTTTTTTTGAAACTGACCAATGAACCTGCCATCACAACGTCCACTGAAAGACCGTTCCATAGCTTTACTGATGTCACAGTGAAAAACCCTTTCCGAATTTGAAGCCTAAACATTTTTTCCTCAAGTCTTAAGGGGTGTCCTCTGACATGCTCTATTGGTGAACAATGCCCCTGATAGTTTATTGTATGGCTGTTAACGTATTTATACACAGTAATCATATCCCCATGCAAGCGCCTTTTCTGTAGCATACATAGTTGTAACTTATCCAATCTCTTATTAATTTAGTTGCCATTCTCTGATCCCTTTCCATTTCAAAGATGTCCTTTTTGTACACAGGATTCCAAAATTGCACTGCATATTCCAAATGAGGCCTTACCAATGCTTTGTAAACAGGTAGAATAACATGTTCCTCCCTTGAATCCATACCTCTCTTTATAGAAAATACCATGCTGGATCTAGCTGTTGCTGCCTGGCACTGCTTGCTACCTTTAAGTTTATCCACCAAGATCCTTTTCCAACAAGGATTCACTTAACACAGAGACATTTATAGTATAAGCAGCACAATGATTTTTACGTCCAAAATGCATCCCCTTAATTTCTCAACATTGAATCTCATCTGCCACTTATTAGCCCAATGTGACTATCTAGATCCACCTGCAAAGATTGCACATCCTCTGAAGTTTTTAATGGTCGACAAAGTTTTGGGTTATCAGCAAACACAGAAACCTTGCTGACAATACCCTCTTCCAAATCATTAATAAATAGATTAAATAGAATCGACCCCAACACAGAACCCTGTTTTTTCAACCTGTTTTTTCTTAGTTTAAGTGAGAACTAAACATAAAATGAAAATGAGTCTGTATTGATTCTATAATTCCTAACTTAAGCTGGGTACACACGATGAGATATTTCGGTCTGATCAACCGATAGTTCAGTGTATCGGTCAATCGGACCAAAATTATCGCATCCGAATGTGCCCATGTCCGATCGACCGTTCGTCCGAATCGGACAATCTGACAGTGGAAAACCTCGTCCGATCGTGCGGTCCTCTATGGACCACACGATCGGTCGCGGTGACTATCGGACGCGGCTGCTTTTGCCGCGACCGACAGTCCTTCCTCCTGGCCGACCGGTCGAAAGTATCGAATGGTCGGTCAGGAGGAAAAATCGCTAGGTGTGTACCTAGCTTAACATACTCACCTGTAAAATCATCAACATTGTGGAGAGGGTGGGAAGTTAGAAAATGCAATATACATGTGCAACTCTCAATCTAGGTCTGTGACCCAGTCTGCTGCAGATTTCATTGGTGAGAGATAAAGCTATTGGCTCAATGGCTAAAACAAAATTCAGACAAGGAAATTTATATTTTAGCTTAACAAGTTATCTTTTTTTTTTGTTGTTGTTGTTCTTCCTGTTTTTACATTTATAATCCCTAATTTTGTTTTCCTTTTTAGGTCAAATTTTCAGATATGTAAATTGACAGTTCTCACATGCTAAACATTTCTATCCACAGGGGATAATTAACAAAGTACTGTAAAGGAACACAATGGCACAATAGACTAGAAATTGCTATAGGAACTAGATCACTATGGGTTGAATTTTTCTCCAACTTGTGCCATCAACCTGCTGGATTTGTCCAACATGGGAAGGTGAGTAGAAAATTATGGAGAAAAATCAAGACATATCGTGACCTTTACATTTTTATTATCACTAATACACTAATTACTAATGTAATTAAGACACTGAACGTTCATATACCGTATACTGATGAGGACATTAGATCTAGAACGTCCCCATCAGGCTATTTCTTGATTTGTGTCGGCAGATTCCTGCTTAGTTTGAGTAGAGCTGCCTTTTTTGAGAAAGAAACATTTTATTTTGTGCTTTCAACTTCTGATGTGAGTTCTCTGAGGTCAGATGTAGTAATAATCTTTCTTTTTATTATAAAGGTTGAGTGTTTCCTGCTTGTTTCCCGCTTCGTGGCACTTCAGCCTCTCCCCAGGCGGGTGCCCACGTGTCTTGAACACCACTTTCCGTCAGCTGTTAATAATGAGTGCAGTGGCTGTCATCCTCTTTATACTGATCTACTCTCTGCATCTTGCCAGGACCAAGTACAGTGGTTCTTATCGGGACAGGAAGTATCACAGGTAATGCAGTGCAGTAACAAAGCTTGTAAGGTATAAACCAACCTTCTTTTATGTCTTACCTCCCATTCCTCAGTAAAACTTGCAGGAGAGGAGGAAGAATTACCCAGATCGATCCAGTGTTGCTGACAGTCTCCGATGCCACTGACATTCTCCGACACATCCACAGTCCTTTGCATTGTGCACGCATCAGAGACTGTCAGAGAAGCCGGCGCTGGACCTGCAATACTGGTACGCAACATTCTTTCGGTGCAGCCTTTTACAGCTGTTATGAGGTAGTGAGCAGTTTCTATAACAAGAAGCTCTAAAATACAAGAGTCATTAAAGGAATAGTTCACTGGAATAGTGAACTATTCCTTTACTACATTGATTGAAGACCACGAGGTTGAGGAGCTATGCCTTACCTCCTGTTCTTTAATCAATTGTTGGAGAGCCAGGAACGAAGATGCCGAAAGCTTACCTTTTGTCGGCGTTACTGAAAGGTCCCGATCGCTTCCTGCTTCTGTTCCGCTATAATGCACATGCCGATCATGCGTGCTATAGCAGTACAGAAGCAGGAATCAGTCCTGAATTTCAGAGCGGCCATGCTGGATTGCGCAAAAGGTAAGCTTTCGGCATCTTCATTCTTGGCTCTCCAACAATTGATTGAAGAACGATAGGTATAGCTCCTTAACCTCATAGCCTTAAATCAATGTAGTAAAGGAATAGTTCACTATTGCAGTGAACTATTCTATTAAAAGACCTTTCTATCTCCAAATAGCAATTAAAAGAATCCATGGATCAGCTCGGGACTGTGTATTAAACACTATGGGTAACTGTGGTCTCCAATTTTTCCAAGCATATTAGGGTTATATAAAAACCCTTCTGCTGTACCTTCATAATTAACTATAAATCACATCTCTAGGTAAAATTTGTGAGACGGTATTGCTGGAAAGGTTCAGCAATGTTACTTCCTGCTTGAACACTTCCGTTTTTTTGACATTGGATTAGCTTATAGTCATGATGAGTGTTACCTCTGCAGGCCTGTGCACCAAGGTTAAAGTGGTCGCACACAAAAATCTTCTATAAGAGAAGTGCTGCAGTGTCTAGTGCACAAAATGTCATTTTGTGTGCACGCTGATGATTTTAAGTTAGAGGGAACATTGGTCGTGATCAACTTTTACCTGCATTAATAGGTTCCCCTTCTTAATTGTCACATTTTTTTTGTGTGTCTGTGCAGGTACTTCCTGTTTTTCCTAGGAGCATACTTCTTCCAGCCAGAGATATGACCCAGGGCTCATTTTAAAGGAAAGACTGCAGACTTTCATTTAACCCTATTTTATTCAGAGACCACTGTTGCTTTTTAATTCTTAAAATCCACTCTATTTCATTGAACTATTTAATGAATGTACGAGTGCATCATGTTCTGGAAGACCATTATATTAGTCTTACTAATCATTATAATTATTTGATACCTACAGTAATATTTTTTTAATATTGTTAACAAAATGCCCATAAGGCACAGGACAGATGTTGACATGTTCCAGTCAAAGACTCTGTGTGAGCTAACCTTATAAACGTCCTATCATCCACTTACAACTTGTCCTTTTGTCTCTGATTGATTGTGGTAAGGATGTAACTTCATATTTTTATGTGAAATGGTAGGATGCTTGTTTGGATTTACAATGCAAAAACGTCTAAATAAAGGACGTGTCCAACATAGAAACACTTTTGATATGAAAAACCTGCAAAATATTGATTTATTTGTGTTGACAGAGAACAATTCTACTTATTTTTTTAATTACGTCATTATTTTAAAAATACGAAATGAGCAGCTGTTTTATGAACTGTAAATTGCCAAGTTATATGTAGTAAAAAAAAAATCTAATGCACCTTGGATGGGTATGATTTTTGGATACATTTAAAGAATGAATTAATTCCCCTTATGTCCATGAATAGTACCCAGAGTGAGGACCTAAACCACCCCAGTCCTCACCCCAGCGTACAGTGTCTATCTCCTGATATACTTACCTAAACTATTCCTCTGCAATACAGTCTAGTTCCACATCTGACCGCTGTCCACAATTTGGCCAATGAGAGGACTCTCTTAGTGCAGGATTCTGTGGATTCTTAATGGACTTGTCACTGTCAGTCACTGTGGACCGGTGAAGGAAATTGTAGACGAGTATATTGGGATATAGACTATACCTAGGGGTTCGGTCCTCACCCTGGGTACTTTAAATAGGGGTTAGCTGTATTGGTATAATTGCCCTTTATCAAAAGTTTTTGTACCTATATAGTGAATGTTCAGCTTTTTTTGATGGTCGAGATTAATAGTATATTGTTGATTGTTTCAGGTACTTGGCTCGGGTTACAGATATGGATGCTACAGATACCAGTAACCCCAACCTGAGCTATGGGATAGTGGTAGACTGCGGAAGCAGCGGTTCACGAATATTTGTGTATTGTTGGCCACAGCACAATGGAAATCCACATGAGCTTTTGGATATCAAACAGATGAGAGATCAGAACAGGAAAACCGTGGTCATGAAAATCAAGCCAGGTAACGGGAGGAAAGAGTGTTTTAAAGCTGTTTCTCACTCAATAAATGTCTATGATACCAGCAGCAGTTGAAGCTATTTTCTGCAGCCTCCATACCTTACTTATTAGAGATTTGTGGCTGATCGGGCAGTACCAATCAGTGTGCTACTTGATCTTGATGAAATTGCTTGATGCAGTACAAAGCCATGTGGCCATTGGCCTCCCTATCTAATAATCATTTTGCTACTGGCCATATCGCTTATACAATTGATAAAGTGGCAAAAGGGGAGTCTTAATTTTTTTTTTTTTGTATCCAAATGTTCTGGTTTGTTTCAGTGTAAAATCTTGTTAAGGTTGGATGTGCTTTAATATCATGTTCTTTAGATTGGTGTTATGTTACACACTCCACACTGCAGGAATGTAAAAACTCACCCTGCAGGATTCATTAGCTGAAAACTCCTCGGAGGGATCCGAAATAATGTACAGCTCCACGCTGAGCAGTTTAGAACAGGTTATCATTCTTTGTCAGACTGTGGCCCCAATATCTGCCACAGGGCAACTGTGTTTGTGTAGTAACCCAGATTTGGAAAGTCTACTGTTCACTGGGAGGTGAGCCAATGGGGCTGGGTGTAGGGGAATCAACTGCGGTCGTGGGAAACATGCAGTTCCGGGAGTTCTCCCTATGAAGTGTATAGGGAGAATGTTCTGGACTGTTTGTACCATGATCTTTGAGATATAGCAAATCCTGTCTGTCATCTTTTAAAGATCTGTGATGTGTTTACCCACCTTTAGATTCTTGCAAGTGTTCTTGAACTTTTGGACACACAGTCATATTTCTATGAAGGGGTTTAAGTTTCCCTGTCTCCCAATCAACCCCACACACACTGGAAATACAACTATGTAGAATATTTAATTTGTCTTCTCTGTGACAGGGATGTTAAACTTGTGGCCCTCCAGATGTTTTGAAAACTACAACTCCCAGCATGAGATGTTTGCAAAGCATCTAGAGGGACTCTGGTTCGAGATCTCTGCTCCATAAGATTGTTTTGATTTAGGGGACTAATCTGGATTTTCTTCCTTTCTTTACTTCTACAGGCATTTCAGAACTTTCCAACACTCCAGAGAAAGCCAGTGATTACATCTCCCCCTTACTTAACTTCGCTGCCAGTCATATTCCCAAGAACAAACACAAAGAGACCCCTCTGTATATTCTATGCACTGCAGGACTTAGAGTGCTGACTGAGACGTAAGGATAGCCATACATTTACATCAACGTCATATGTACTGTGCCTAATGTATATAGTTTTTTCAGTCTGTTATTAATGTGGTTGGTCTGTATATATCCAAGGCATTAATTAGTTCATTTTATTCAAGGGAAGAAAAAGTACCTGCTTGTTTGTTTTGGTTTTTTTATTAACAGATTCGCCAACTGGTAGTCTTTCAGTAGAGAATAAAGCCACACAGTCAACATTTTGTTATATTCTAAAATTCTTATACTTTATATTAAAATAAATGGGATGTACATGACATGTCTGATCAATTTTCCAGCCATTTTTGGCAAAAAATATTGATTGCAGTGAAAATTCCAGATTCCCAAATATCTTTCCCATCATTCAGAAATGTTTACTCGCATGTACCTATCCTCAAACTACAGCAATCCCCTCAATACTGTCTAGGAGGTTAAGTCTCCACTGTTAAGTAAAATATTACAGAGCTTCTATCTAGATTGTGGGAGAGATTATGATCAGTGTAATTTAATGAAAAATAAATAACGCATTTGCCTAGTCTTCTCTCAGAAATGTCTAGCTCTGCATGTACCATAGGGGGTTTCGTCCCTTTTGATAACCTTCTTATGGCTATACTCTTAGCCAACAGGAAGCAATCCTAGAAGATCTGCGGACGGATATTCCGGTGCACTATGACTTTCTCTTCTCTGATTCACATGCGGAGGTTATCTCAGGAAAACAGGAAGGTGTGTATTGCATACATTTGTTTATGCTTGATCTCTGTAAACCACAGCCTCCTAGTAAGGGTCTCTAGGGTTGAAGAGAAGCCATATAAAGGACAGTTAAAATGAATTATGAATACTAATTTTCTTTACATCTCACATTGACAGAATACACTGTAAATAGTCACATTTCTAGTCAATGTCCACTACAGGCTGTGTCCAGTTATTTCACTAGTCACACGAGTCTCAACTGGGAATACCAGCCTGCAAGATGTATATGCAAGCCCATCAACTGACACTATTTCATGTTTTTTTAGCAAGTTCAATGACATTCTAGAGCAATGTCAAGTGTTTTAAAGGGCATGTCCACCCCCAAAAAACTAGAATCCCCCCAACTACTGGCCCCATCATGTAGTGTAGTGTAATCCTTACCTCACATCCCAGCTCCATAGGGTTCTCCTGTAGTCCCCCCCCCAAGTCCCAAAAACACGCCCACCAGGAGGCTAGCAGGTCCATATAGGACACTGCCTGCTAGCTGGCCTCAGGTAGATTTTTGCCATGCGTACTGCAGCCCTTCTCCCCCTCCTCCCCCTCCCTCTCCCTCCCTCTCCCTCCCGTTCTGCTATCCCTCCCCCTAGCATAAAACCCATTTAATATCCTGCTCCCCCATTTCCCCCCAGCCCCAACCGGGTATTTTTTATTTTTAGAAAGCTCCCCAAACTCTTACTTACCTCTCCTCTTTCCTCCGGCGAAGTGAGCTGCCGGCAGCCGCGTCCGTGATTGGCTGCTGCTCAGCCAATCACAGACGCGGCTGCCGGTCCCGCCCCTCTGCTTGCATTTCCTTGCAAGCAGAGGGCCGGGAGCGCGGCGGAGGAAAGAGGGGAGGTAAGTAGAGTTTGGGGGGCTTTTTTAAAAAAAAAATATAGCGGTTGGGGCTGGGAGCCCAGGGGGGACCTTATATCAAAATTTCCATTTTAGGGTGGACATACTCTTTAATTTTCATTGTCTCCCAATCAACCCCACACACACGCTGAAAATACAGCTGTGTAGAATATTTAATTTGTCTTCTCTGTGACAGGGATGTCAAACTTGTGGCCCTCCGAATGTTTTGAAAACTACATGGAATGCTAAGAGTTGTCAAATATCTAGATGGTCGCAAGTTTGACATTCTTGTTCTAGAGCCCTTGTAATAAAATCTAGGTTATATTATGAAAGATATTTCAACCTTTTAATCCCTTCTTATTATTTTGAGTTGAACCAAAAAAAGAAAGAAATCCACCCAAAGGAGAACTTAAGTCAAATAATAAGTTGGATTATGTGTAATGAGGACCTAATGTACGATTAGGGTAATTTCTAGAGAGAAATGCACACGGAGAGCAGATTTAGCATTGCTTTTGTGGCTTGAATTGGCCCACGTGTACCCAATATAAAATTTACTTTGTCCTTTTAATGCTGCAAGCTTGCAAACATTTTCCTTGATGTCCCTGAAGATATTATAAACACTCACAGGTTGTTGAACTACACTCTTCCAAGTGTCGTCCTACCGCTGGCTGTACTGCTCCTCAGCCCGTAATGTATGTACCCAAAATCAAATGTAAATGGACGCTCCAAAGTTCCTTTTGAAAAGTTAATATTCCTTTTATTCGCCCATTCGTGAGATATCCCTCCAACAGCGTTTCGGGTGGATCTCCACCCATTATCAAGGTGTGGAGGTCCATCCGAAACATTGCTGGAGGGATATCTCACGAATGGGTGAATAAAAGGAATATTAACTTTTCAAAAGGAACTTTGGAGCGTAGATTTACATTTGTTTTTGTCCCTAAAGATACGTTACATTAAATGGCTCCCTTTTCTATAAGAAGTTTTATGTATTTTTGTGTTGTAAGAATACTAACTTGTGTTGTGTTGCTGTATTTTAGGGGTGTATGCCTGGATTGGTATTAACTTTGTCCTGGGGCGCTTTGATCATAATGAGGACGGTGAGTGAACTGCCATTGCATCTCCCTGACTGCCTTCTTTGCAAAAAATTCTAGATGAATTGCTCAGTAGCTTGGGGGCCAGAACGTGATTCCTCTTTCTGTCAGTTTCTGCATTCTGTATGTTACACAATGATTTTTCTTTTTTTCTTGCTGCATCTATATACCGAAAAATAGGTTATTTTATATTGACCATAATTGGAAACTACAATTTTTCCCAACCACCACTGTATAATTTTTTTGTTGATCTGCTTTCAATCAAGTTCCTTGCTCTCAAAAAACTATTGGCATAATGGTGCCATTATGTTTTACTAGGAGTATGGTCTGAACTTTCTCTATTTGCAGAATCAGGTCTTTCAGTCCCTTAGTACTTTGACAGGAGAAACATTTTAAAGGTGGGGAAGAAAACAGAGAGGGTATTTAAGTAAAACTATACAAAATAATAATTGGTTTGGGGATAAATACATCTTTATAGTGATGCAATCCTCACATTTAATTTGTTTATTTAAAAAGTGTTGTCCATTGTAAAAACTGCAAACAGTATACAGACAAGGGGATCAGTGCAATCAATTATACAGATAAAAAGAATCCCATAAAGTCCCATAATTGAGACAGGGACCTCAAAGTGAAAGATCACCTTGCCATTAATCACCATGTATGTGCAGAAACATTTAATTTTGTTTGGTTCTACAAACAGCCGTGCTGTGTACACCGTAACCTTGTATGATATAATTTATTTCATTAACTTTCCTATTTGTGTCTAGTTTCCTCTTCTGTGTTTTTGATGTGTGGTTTTCAGTAAACTTTGAATTCATTGAAGGAGTGCGACTTCAGACCTCGTTTACTTTACTCTTCTGTCTAACTCTGATTTATAACATTCCCTTTCTTGTTTTCTCCAACAGAAGACAATACCCTAGTAGAGGTTAACCTCCCCGGTGGTGATAAGGAAGCCATTCTGCGGAAGCGCACTGCAGGCATCCTAGACATGGGTGGTGTGTCTACGCAGATTGCATATGAAGTACCTAAAAGTGTAAGCTTTGCCTCCTCCCAGCAGGTCATTATCTGAAATATTTGATATCCTTTTATAGTGTTTGAAGTTTGATATGCTTATGGCATTGTGAAATATTACTAGCAACTACAAAAAGCTGCATGGAGTAAAAATCCCTTTATGAGGTTTCTTGGCTCTGTACTTAAAACAGTTGACTCCATAAACTGGATGCACGTGCAGTGTGTGTTAGGCTTCCACATGGAAATTGCTGGCATGATGACTTGTCAAATAAAGGAGGAGTCTGGCAGACACGCTGAACCACTAAGTCAATCTTGTTTTTTTCATCTTATGATCTTTTGCAGCGTTCAGTTGTAAAATAGAAAGACTTATGATTAAAATTAAAGAATGATTATGGAATGAGTCGATTGGGAGGGGCGGCTAGCATCCTGAACTGCATGCCATAGAGTTGCACAATTTATATTAGGAAACTGCCATTTCTGCCCAGCAAATTGGCACAGGGTGCAAAGGAAAATCCAAGTCATTTTGGGAAATGAAGGCAATTTCATTTTAAATAAATGATGTAACGGATGTTCACACTGTCCTCATGCTCTGGGTTCCAACTATTTGTTTCCACATTTCACTAAAGTTAGCTGGTCCCATTGACTTGTTTCCCGAACCCTGTGGTCACTTAGCATTTTATTCTTCTATTGCTATTCTGGAAAATATACATTAATATATAATAATAGAAGAATATTGTAAATATGCTGACTAAGCTAAGTACAAGAAAAGAGAAACTAGCGGGATTGATGAAGAAATAGAATTACCAACAAAGAAATGTTTCTTAAAGGGTAACTGTGGTCTCCATACAAGTTTGTAAACTTTTCAAACAAGCCTAGTATGAGGTCTCTAGCTTCTCTGGATCTTACGATATAGGATTGTAAAGTTACATTTCCTGGCTGCCCCGTCTCTGTGATGTGTTCTAAGCCTCCAGAGGAGCCTGGGGCCCCATCTTCCTATTTTCCATATGAAAGATACAGCATCCTCACAGAATTCCATTCCAAATGAAGCAGGGACAGGGGCCCCATCATACTTTTGCAGGCCCAGTGATTCCTAGTTATGCCACTGGCCCCATCCCCAATAATCAATCTTTTCTGAAGCTAGTTACAGACCTGCAACCTTTCTGTCCATTCTTCTCACTGTTAATGCCTTAGGGAGAGAGAAAACATGTTTGTTCAGGCTTGTGGCTAGCTTTAAAAATGACTTAGATGTTTGAGGGTGGAACTTATGATGCATCTGTGGGAATGCTCCAACCTTAAACTTGGAGGCAGACCCCACGTGCTGGTGATGTCATAGCTCACAGTACTAGCAGGAAAAACAACCCTTTATACTGCTGTAACTTTGGATAGACCGCAACTAGAAGCATGAGCCTGGAGTCCTTTTAATAGAAGAGTGTGCCCTTTTTAATAAAGGCCACTTGGTCTCCTTATGGTAACTCATACTGGAAAATTGAAATAAGCTACAGACAGAAATACAAAGATTAGAAAAGTAGTAAGTAGTAGGTGCAAATACTAACTAGTGAGACCCACCTCTGAATTGACTGTAGGGCTTGGTTTCACATTCTTCTCTCTGCCAGGCATTGGTTTAGGCAAGCTCAGAGACAACTGGTTCAGTGAGCTACATGTTCCTGTGCTTTGGGTACAGGGAAGTGTGGCATGGGGTGTGTGTTTGACTGTGTGAACAGTATAGGGAGGAATAGTGTTGTGACCTGATCAGCTGGCTGGTGCAATATTTCAGTCAATTGGGTTGAAATATTTTGAAAATTGAACTACCAATTAGTGATTGACCAGTGTGTACCAGGCTTATTAATTATTTATTTTTAAATTGTAGGAAATTCACAAAACATTCCAGTGGGATATACAGTGAATTTGCAAGTCACAAAGTTATGCAGTATATTGGTTTCAGTAGCAGTTTTTTGGACCATCAGCTGTTCGTTTAAAGGAGAACTAAACTTAATTTTTAAAAATCCTAATGTGAAAGCTTTTCTCCCCAGAACACCTATACATTGAAAGATTCTTCTCTAGTTATTTGCATTTAATAGATAGAAGTAATAGATTCTGTAACAAAGGAGGCTTCCATGTTGTTGCCAGTACAACTCATAGCTCATGTTGGCTTCAAAGAGCCACGCCCCTTGACCCCAAGATTCACTGTCTCTATGTACAAAATTTCTAGCTTCTCTTTGTAGCGAAAGACAAAGTTTCTAAATGTACCTGTGATCACAGTTAAATGATGTGTTTTTAGGAACAAACACCAAGAAGTCACAAGTTCTAATCCCCGAGTTTACTTGTGAAAAAATATAACATAGTCTACTGCCTGAGTTTATTGCTTTTTTTGTTTGTTTGTTTCCATGTTTCTACAAAAATATAAAGTTTCTACATATGTACAAATTTTATATATAGCAGCTCTGTTATTTATTTACCAACCAGTGTGAATTGCTGACAGTCTTCCAGTAGCAATACAAAATAGTGAACTGATTTTACTGACATTTTAATGAAATTTACAACTGTTAATGTAGTGTATATGGCCACCTTTAGCAGTTGCTTCAAAACATAATGGGATTATTCTGATTAACATAATTCTTGTTAATTAAGAGACCCTTTTTATAAATACTGAATTCCAACACTAAGCTCTCTAGGTGTCGAACACTGCTGCTTTGCATACTTTGCTGCTTATTAAAGGGCAACTGCAGCTGTTTTGCATGTTAGGTGCAACAGGAATTGTATTTGCTGTATTAACCTATTAAATCTCTGTTCCTTTTTGCTAACAGGAAGAGGTAGCCAAGAACCTGCTGGCAGAGTTCAATCTTGGCTGCGATGCACATGAAACCCAACACGTTTACAGAGTGTATGTTGCCACTTTCCTTGGTTTTGGGGGTAACGCTGCCCGTCAGAGGTATGAAGACTTCATTTTCTCCAGCAACATGGAAAAGAACAGGTCAGTGCTACAGGGCAAATGGCGGTGTGAATAAGCAGTGTAGCATCAGATTAGTTATGGTTATTAAAGGGGAACTGTGGTCCACAAATGACTTTAGATAAATTAATAGGAATTTCTCTCCTGAGCATTTTTGCAATGTATTTTCATTGTTTATTTTGCATAGTAGATATTTACATTTTTGTGTGTGACATGGCAGCAGCATCGCCAGGTCCCCTGCACTTCCTGCTCTGAAATAATGTGACAGTCAATCTGCCCTGTGTCTCCTCCTCCTCCTTGCGGCCCCCTCGTCTTGCAAGCCCCACTGGTCCCTCCCATTTATGGACCCTCCATTTGCAGGCCCCCCTTGGCCCCTTCCCTTACAGCCCCATGTGGCCCTACCCACTCGCAGGTGACTTAGCCCTGCCCACTCGAGGGTGCCGTGGGCCACTCAGACACACTCACTGACTGAAAAAGCCGTTTTCACATAGTAGGAGATTAGAGCTGTAGATTCGCTTACCTTCAATGTGCTGTGGGGATCTTCACACAGCAGGGAGGGGAAGGGACTTCCTGTCTCCTGCGATATTTTCTGAAGATATTTAAAGGGCAATTCCAGCCCCAAAATGAAAATGTACAGGTAAATCACCCCCCAAAACCCTAAATGGTAATGGTTTGAAATCAGAAATATATTAGTCTAGCCTGAAATCCTGCACAATGTCCTGTTTCCCCTGTTTCTGCTTCCTGTTCTTCCAGTAACTGTCAGTTATGGATTTGACAGTTGACATCACAGCCAATGACTTAATGTTAATCCCCTTTCTGCCTCTTCTGAGCATGCTCAGGCTCAGGTTTCTAAATTGCACCGTTTCCATGAGGCATCCAGAAGCATAGCAGGCATACAGTAATGAATTCATATCAACATATTTTAAAGAGGCCATTCTTTCTAAAAGATGTTCTTATGAGGGTGATTGTCCTTTAAAGACAGTTACAGCAGGTGGATACAACTGGGCATGCTCAGTGCCTGTGGCAAGGGGGTCAGAGCAATAGTGCTGGTAATGTCACAGCTCACATTGCTAGCTGGAAACACCACTGTTTATACTGATATACTGTAGGTTTGGATTTGCAGATAGAAGAATGATTCTGGAGTCTTTTTGAAGGCAATTTAAATAAAAGTCACTTGTATGGAGACCACAGTTACCCTTTAAGGTCTTTAATGTATATTTAGAATATGTATAACCATTAAGTTGTTATAATAATGTTGCAAAAGAGTCCAATGGATTGAAAACTTAAATTGTAAATATATGGGGCTTGTCTGTATAGATACAAACAACCTGATAAAATATTTTTTTATTGTTAGGTTACTGGGGAAGCAAATTGGTATGTCTGTGGATGCCCCATACCTAGACCCATGCCTTCCTCTTGATATCCCTGATAAAATCCATCAGCGTGGGCTTCTTATGTATTTGCGGGGCACAGGAGACTTCCAGCTGTGCCGCCAGATTATTCAGCCTCTTATGAACCTCTCAAATGAGACACAGACTACGTTAAATGGTATTTACCAACCACCGCTGTCTTACCACAATAGCGAATTTTACGGTTTTTCTGAGTTTTACTATTGCACTGAAGATGTCCTGCGTATAGGAGGGGACTACAACTCTGCACGCTTCTTGCAGGCAGCACAGGTGAGAAATGAATGGGGTGAGTCCTGCACAATAATTGGATTTATGTTGTGCAAGTTAATATGCATCTATTTAAGGTTTGCTACTTTAAGTGATCAAAGATATCTCCTTGTACACTAAGGATTACTGCTCCACCAAGTGGACAATGCTGAAACAACGATTTGATCGTGGTCTTTATGCATCACATGCAGACTTACACCGTCTTAAGTAAGTGTGTTTTTAATGAGTAGTGCAAATATTCTTTGTATAGCATTTGTCTCTGGTAGGCAATTCAGTTAGAACAGAGGGTGTTTCAAATTGATGTCACCAGGGATGTTTGAGCTGCTGGTATTTTAATCAACTTTTTTTTTTTTTCCTGTTTAATTACCGTAATTGGGCAAATTTGTGTAAGTATAAAACAAAAATTGTGGTCATGTACTGTATGTACTATGTTGTTTTTATAGGCCTGAAAAGGGATAATATTTAAATAAAATCTTTCTAATTAGCAAACGTGCCCCTTAAATAGCTGAGAGAAACTTTTTCTATAAGAGGTGAAATTATTACTACTATCCACATCTAGCAGCCTTAGGGGCCAGAGGGAAACTTTCCAATATTTCTAATGGTTGTGAGCTGAATATACAGTAAACAAGAAGAAACCAAGATGGTTTCCTCAGTATCTGCACATTTATTCTTATCAAGATTTCCATGAAGGTTCCTTCCTAGGACAGATCAAAGTAGTCCCGCAAGCAGGGTTCACACGTTGCCCCTTTTTCTGCCATGTGTGTGCCGGTTTACTGACCGTTTTCGTTGCCAAATGACATCAGGAACAGTCGTTCTAATGGTGGCCATAGACTATATAATCCAGTTGTATGATCCGCGAATCTGATTGGCAGACGGAAAAAAAATTCAACTTGCCTAATAGGAATAGTTATCGTCAACTGTTCGTCCATACATGATTCGAGAATTGTACGTTATCGTAATAAAGTGGTATCGTACAGCCGTGATCTTTGTGTCTATACCCACCATAACCCAAAATTTCTATCGCCCACTGTTGGCTCACTATAGTATAGGGAGTCAGCCATGACTAGGTGTGTGGCAGCCCTGAACGACAGCCTTTGGAATTGAATGGAACTGTGTGATGCCTCGACAGATGACATATGGATTCTTTAAGATTCTGTTGGCCTTCTTCTAAAGATTTGTAATGTGTGCACCCAGCTTAATTTAAACTAGGGAGGTGGAAAATTGCATTGCAGCCCCTGTAACCTTCAGCCTTGTTCTTAGTGGAATTGAAGGGTTGTTGAAAGCCTTGTAAAAGCTCAGGGGATCGGACTTCTGATTAGGTTTAGGGTTCCAATCCTCAATCGACTCCTTCTCCCATGCTGCTCTCATTGTTGCATTTTGTTGATGAGACTATGGATTAATTTATATTTGTGTGTGCGCTTGTGTCTTTGTCAATTTGTATATGTGCGGTTATACACATTTGCTTATTTGTGTATATCCAGATGTGTGGAAGGAAGGCATGGAGTTGTATTTAAAGGAACACTAAATCCATAAAAATAACTATTTGCCATTCGTTTCTATTATTCACAGGGAGGTGAGAACGCTTATCCTCATCTCCCTGTGAATAATAGGACGCTCGGGGGACCTGGAACTTACCTTACCGGGCTCCACTCACAAGCCGCTTCTTCACTGAACAGCTGTTCTCTCCCGATTACGCGCCCTATCTTTTGTATTGCCGCGCCCTATCATAGGCACATGTGCGCCAATACAAAAGATAGGGCGCGCGGTCGGGACAGATCGTCTGTCAGTGAAGAAGCGGCTTGCGAGTGGAGCCCAGTAAGGTAAGTTCCAGGTCCCCCGAGCGTCCTATTATTCACAGGGAGGTGAGAATAAGCGTTCTCACCTCCCTCTGAATAATAGAAACGAATGGCAAATAGTTATTTTTTTGGGTTATGGGAGTTTACAGTCCCTTTAAGCAGAGCAGCATACAGGTGAGGGACTGTTGGTGTAAAAGAGGGCCTTCAGCCCCTGTTTTTTTCCATGCTATACCTAGCTCTGTCTCTCAGTAGTTGAATGAATTGGTGTTGGTGGTTGGAGCATGCTCAGTTTGAATTGTCTCGATACACATGGACAATTAGTCATACCATCAGGAATAGGAAAGGCAAATATAATTTCTCTTATGTTAATCCACAATCGTTTTTGGTAAGAATGTGCCCTATGGTACACAGTTATCAATACAGTGCAGGTTGTGATTAGGGTTTACTGAATGTGGGTACGGTGTTGCTCCTCCATAACCGCCTTAAAATTTCACTTGGTCTACTCGTCTCCATATTAGAAATTCTCTTTGTGTAAGTTTAACTAAATAAGGATTTCTCAGTTTTCCAATTGTTAATATAATTTTGCTCTTATTTTTACAGGTACCAGTGCTTTAAGTCTGCCTGGATGCATGAAGTGTTCCACACAGGGTTTTCTTTCCCCAGTAACTATAGCAACCTTAAGACTGTACTGCAGGTATATGACAAAGAGGTACAGTGGACTTTGGGAGCCATTCTGTATCGCACCAGGTTCCTGCCACTAAGGTACAGTAATAAGACTATTATTAAATGGTAACTATAAGGGATTGGCCCCACTATGCAATTCCTGAGGGCTTTCTAGCATCATTTTTATGATACGCTAGCACACGCCAATGATAGTGGATGTGCGAGGCCCCACTATGCCCGCTTCCTTACGCTGTGCTTTGGCCCGTTTTCGCAGTGTATGCGATCACCATTGGTGGGGCCTAGCCCTAAAGGTTAACCACTTTTTATACTGCTGTAACTTTGGATAGACTGTAGCTAGAATCATGATCCTTGAGTCATTTTAAAGATAGGAGTGTGACACTTTAATAGGACATTACCATATTTTACATGCCCTTTAACGGGGTGGGAAAAATTGGGCTGGAAATTACAAGTAAAGAATGAGCAAAATGCTACGGAAATATGCAAATGGTGAGTGTATCAATCCTAGTTAGAAGGAAGCGGTGAACTGTGTTAACATAATAATTAAGCAGGTAATTCTTGTAGATGTCCACATAAAAAATGTTTTTCCCAGGTACCTCTTCTTTCATATACCTATTGCTTTGCTAGTATTGCATTCCAACCATTCTAGCAATGGAAATAAGTAACGTTATAGTGCTGTCTCTATTGATGGCTAATTTTATGAATTATATTGTGATTCTAGTGTGACTAGAATAGTAATACATTCTGTCCTTGCTTATCATTTGTGTTCTAATCTTAGGGGCCAGGGAATGATTAAACACAATCTCCTCCTGATATTGTCACTTTCACAGAGGTGCCAGGGTAAGAGGTTTAGCTTCATCAAATACCCATAGAGACTAATGCAGTGTGAGAAACTGATTGAACATTGCTTTGTCTTGGGAATTCACCCCACCCTTCTGCTCAGGCTGTAAACAGATGCAGTCATATACCAAAAGGAGGCATAGATTTCAAACTTCCTTGCACATATTCTGAGCAACATATGCACATTGCACATATTGTGTTATATGATTTGTGGAGACACATCACAAAATGTTTTATGGTGTTTCAGGGATTTGTGTAGTTCATTAATATTAATAGAAGCTCAAAATTTATTTTAAAGACCTAAAGGCTGAAAAGGCGTATTAAAAGTACAGTACTTGCCAATATAATGTTTTTTATTTGAATAGCTCTATAATATATTTAAATATATTTTAGGAATTGTACACTGAAAAGAATGACCGCCTCATCTTAAAGTAAATACATATAAGCAGCACTTTCTCTTGAATTCAATCCATTACCTGTTTTGTTCAGGTTCAGTATCCCCCCTCCCAGACTATCTGCCTATCTGTGAGGGCAGCACTGGGAAGGAAATTCCCACCATGCAGTTTATGTACCAACTGTCACCATTCAAGCTACAGCAAAACTGCACATAACAGAAGAGTTTATGATAATAAGACATTTGATTGACATCCAATCCTATCAATGTTTTTTATGCCACCAAGCCTCCCACAGTCTCACACGTATCAACAGCACACATATACCTTTTAAACAATAAGTAATAGTTTTCACTAATGTTACATTGCCATTGCTGCTGTGGCCTTTGGAGTTTATCAGAGTTTTTGACTTCTCCTCAACAGGGATATCCAGCAAGAGAATTTCCGTGGTAGCCATCCTCATTGGAGAGGGACATCCTTTGTGTACAACCACTACTTATTTCTGGTTTGTTTCCTGGTTGTCCTGCTGTCTATTGTTCTTTACCTATTGAGGCTTCGACGCATTCACCATCGTATGCAACGCAACACCTCCTCTTCTATGTTGTGGGCAGAGCAAGGTCTTCAACCTCTAGGACTTACAGATCCCCTTTGAGAGAGAACATTAAAAAAAAAAAAAGATTCTTATCAGGATAAAGATGATAAAACTCTAAAGCAGCTGTGTGATATTTAAGGGATCTGGTGGCTGCACTTTATTACTGTGCTTAGAAGAGCCAAGCAAAGCCATGTTTAAGCCTCAGGGTCGCCTTTATCCAAAAGTGTTGGAGTATATCTTTGGACCCAGTTTTTTAGCATTTCATAAGGAAGGAAGTACGCCTTAACAGCCAACATTGTCACCCAGCAGATCCTATGTGAATTGGTTACTGAGCACAGCCTAGATGTCTTATGGAGGGTTCCTTGAATATTTGAGGCAGTAACCATCTTTCACTTACTGCAATAAGCTGTCCTCTACCTTACTAGAGACGAAAGTTCCTGCCCAGTCCCCTCTGATTGTTAAGGGTAAATAGACTCATGTTATCTTAATGTGTCCTTTGTTTTCTTTCAATGGCTGATGCTCAGTAAAGCATCTTCCACTTGCCAGCTGCCCCCCCCCCCCCCCCGCCTTATTAGGTTATATCACAGCAGTGAGTAACTGTTTCATTTCTGATGTATTTGTACATAGATGGGCTTGAATGAAAAGACTTTTTACCTTTAGCACCTACACAGAATTTTCAGCCTTCCTGTCCTACACGCACAATCTAGGAATCAACCATTAAGAATGAATTAAGTATGGGATGTGTGAATGTTTAGTGTATTGAAGCAGCTTGGAAATGAAGTCCAACTCTGTTTGCAAATCTCCATCAATTGACAGACACCTGCTGCTCTTTGTGTCTTACCTACAGTTATTAGGGCATTTGTGTCATTTCAGATTTAGCAGCAGAAGTTAATGGAATAGTGTTATAAAGCAAATGTGTAACTTTTAATGTCCCCAAGATGTTTGCTGTAATAGTATGTAGCTTACAGTGACAACTGTGCAGTCGAGCATACATTGTTACTAAAAGGACAATTAAAGGTAGAAGTATCTGTGATACTTAGAGGCACCCTGGATTGGTGTCTCAAGCCCTCCTATGATGGCTAGTTTGGTACTGGTGGGGTTTGTTGAATGAACAAGGGAACTGACATATTATACCCCTATTTCTTCTTTGTATAAATTTCGGTTCAATAACAATTAGGTGGCTAGAAATGCAAAGATAATAATTGTACAATCCCGATATTGCATGCTAACCAGATTGTGTTTGGCAACCGATACCAAAATTAGTGCAATCTTTTATCAGGCCAAAAATGATTGCTCAGTATCTGGATTATAAAATTGTTATTTTTGTGTATATGGTGACCATTAGTCTGTAACTTTTTGATTTTTATTCTACTATACTTCGTCAGTCTCAATCCATCTGTGTAAAATTTTTCTTTATAGTAGAAGCTGTGAACAGATATAAGTAATAATTTGTGAAGATGGAATGTGGGATTGTGCCAGGGTTGGGTAATTTTTAGGTAGCCGTTAGGAAACTACAACTCCCATGACCACTTGCTTGTGTGCTGAAAATTAAAGATCTAATAGCTAGTAGAACAAATGTTTTGCATACTTATGTGTGTTGTTCTAGATTGGTGACTTGTTTTATCAAGTGAAGGCAAAAATCTAAGCTCATTGCAGTGACATGCAAAATCACACAGTTGGACAATGCACAACCCACTTGGCTGCGTGTAATTCCGTGTCCCGTTGAAGCGAAGGAGTGAGTGGATCAGGTCTAGTTACAAGGAGTGTCCAGAGTTCCTATAAAAGTGCTGCTAGTGTGACAATAATGCAACCAATTTTTATTCACTTTAGGAAGAACAAAACAATGGTTTGCAGTAGCTCTGCTTGTGTGAAGGGCAGGTGCTGTTCCTAGAGCCATGTGACCTGAAATATAATCCTCTAAGTGCAATATTCTGGGTAATATAATAATTAAAAGAGGTGCTGTTAGTAACACAACTTGGAAAGCACCTACTCCTTGGAAGAAGAGGCAGTGGCACAGTCAGCAAGACATTTAAATTGAAAATGATGAGACCTGATTATTTGTATTTTGCATATTTTTTACTTCTATCCCAGTGATTGCTTACTAGGCATACATATAAGAAATTTCAGCAAGCTCCACAGTTAGTAAGACCTCCTTTTGGGGGCTATGCATGAACATGTGTTTTTGGCTTAGCCTCTCCTTTCTTAAATTTGTCGGTTGTAAAAAAAAAAAAAAAAGATCCTAGCATATACCCCTTTAAAAGCCCTATTCACTCTAATCCTTATCCTAAAGGTTAGTACACATGTGCGATTGCCTGAAAGGCAAATGTGTGTTTGTTGAACGCCCGTTGAGGCTGACAATTGCACATGTGTTTACTCTCGGGCAAGCTGGTAGTCTGTCTGGTGGAACAACAAACTGTGCCCAACTGAGCAGCCACACATGCGATTGTCGTGTACTGGACACTCGTTTATTATGGGTTTGCCACATATATCACTGGTATTTTCTAGGATGAAGGCTGCTCTCTTTCTTCCACTGCCTGATACAAGTGAATGGGGAATATTTAATTTATTTATGTGAGAATGAGAGTAAAGAAGTTTTACCATAGATTTGGTAAAAACTGGAAATTCAATTTAGTCACCCAATCACCTATTAGGTTAAAGGGTCTATCAGATTAGTTAGATTATCCAACACTCCGTTGTTCTGTTTATACTTGCTTGCTCCAAAAACTCTCGTATGTCATGTAATGAAATCGGATAATTTTTCTCTGTCCCATTTCAATGTCAGGCACTAGATACGATACATTTATCCTATAATGAGGAGTATTGTAAGACTGTATCATTTTGCAGATAGACCCTTTAAGAAAAGATGTGGAACAGGGTTATATAACTTTATTGTGCAATACCAGGCAGTTAAGAAAGTAGCCAATTGGCTGTGTAATTTATTAGTAGATGACAATGTGTTATTTGTTTTATGTATTTTTGTATTCATCGGTGACAACTAGATTATTGGAAAATTCTAGCCCTATCTTAGCAATGTCTTTTTAATACTGACATTTGAAAAATAAAGAATGGCTTTCTAAAATACAGAACTAAAGAGATATAAACAGCCTCCTGCCATTTAAACTCTGATTATGCGGATTATTACTGAATCAGTGCAAACTTTACCAGATTCTGATTTGACTTGTACTTATCCTTAAAAAAAAATCTGTTTTTTTGTGTGGTTGAGTTCAGTAAATGAACAAATGGGAAATGTGTTGTATGTGTACATCATGTTGATTTTTTTATTTATTAAATAAGTTATGTCATGGTATGTGGCAAACTGGTTTTGGCATAGAACATGTCTCTGATTTTCTACTTTAAGCCGTGTAGTGGGCCCTGACGTAAGGCAGATTCCACTGGAAAACAAATTCCAGCTGTTAGGAAGTTAGAATGTTTAAAGAATGCCAAAGTTTGCAACAATTTCTGTATTCTGTTGTATAAAGCAGTGTTATACAACCCTGGCCCTCAAGATGATTAACTATAACACACACAGTATCCTGCTTGATAGTCAAAGGTCATTGATGGGTTCCAGGAGTTGTATCTTAAACAACTAGAGAACTCTAGGTTTTCCTTCCCATAAGCTACAGTAACTACAGAATGATAATTATCAGCCAAAGTGGCGACCATTTAAAGGGCATGTCCACCCCAAAATTTTACTTTTGATATGTGGTAGGGCATGCTCCCCCAGCCCCAACCGCATTAATATAATTGTTAGAAAGTCCCCCGATTCTTACTTACCTGCCCTCTCTCCCCTGCTGCAGTGTTTAGGCCCTCTGCTTGCATGGAATTGAAAGCAGGGGGCGGGACCGGCAGCCGCGTCCGTGATTGGCTGAGAGGCAGGGAGGGCTGCACTGAGCATGCCTCAACCTTGATGAGGTTGAGGAAGTCTCAGGCACAGCATGAGTCACACACTGCTCCTACACAGCAGTTTCCTGGACTTTGGAGGGGCACAGCAGGGGAACTATTTTGAGCAGGAATGTAAGGTAAGGATTGTTTTAAACTACTTGATGTGGCCAGTAAGGGGTTAAATTTTAGTTTTGGGGGTGGACATGCCCTTTAAAGGGTATCTCCACTAATGGAAAAACTTTTTTTTTTATATGAAAGTTCACCTTCCCCCAACCCTCCCCCTACCTTTTTTTCCCCAAAAATCACCTCTGTTCCTTTGCAGTGGCCAGGGGAAGTTCTGCTCGTTTGGGGGGGGCGGCTGTCTGCTACTGTGCTGGGCAGGCTGTCAGTCAATGTGCATTATCACATGAATATTCATGATTTTTGCCACGCCCACTTGACCCCAGTGATGCCTGATGTACGCAAAGCCTTTCTACCTGTCTCTGTACGATCTATTCACAGATGATTGTGCCAGCCTCCCCTCTGTGACTTTCCCCCCTCTTTGACAGCCCCCCTGTGATATTCCTCCCTGTGACAGCCCCCCCTGTGACATTCCACTCTCTGTCACAGACCCATCCTCTGTGAATTACACTCCTGCACTGGCAAACGCATCTGGAAGATCTCTCTGTCTCCCCCCTTGTGGTCCGGTTCGGGTCACTGTGCAGGAGAAATTGTGAGCTCGATTGCGCACACGCAGACTTGTAGCCATGGGAACATAACGCTAATGTTCCCATTGGCTGGCAGAACTCACTTTCTTTTGACTACGGAAATTACGGAAATGTTAATCTCCCCTAGCGCCGTTTTTGTTATGCCTACCATTTCCTAAGAAAGGACCCAGATTTCTTGCTCTTTTTGTGTACCATCAGTCGGTCAAGCTGTGATGTTATGGCCAATGGATGACAGCCAATACCGGAGCCGCTACCTCTGCTGCTGTGCATGCTTGTCAACAACACTTTACAGCAGCAAAGGAGGCTTCAACAAGCCAGCGAGGGATCAGGGTCTGATAGTCCTTTCAGGAGCATCCCAGGGAAAGGTAAGCATAACAAAAATGGGGTTTGGGGGTGATTGACATATCTGTAAAAGATAGATTTTGGGGTGGACATGCCCTTTAAATTGCACAGGCTGCTCAGCCACTGCCAAGCAATTAGACTGTACAGGAATCTTCAAGTAATTGTTCCAAATACAATTAGCTTTATATCTGTCCTTTTATTCTCCAACCTACAAAATCCGTTCTGGTGTGGGCCTACTTTGTCTATTTGGTTTTTTTTGTGTGTGTAATAAGACGGATATTCTCTAAACAGCAATTATTCTTACACAATACTTCCATATTTTGCTTTGTTTCATTTCAACTTTCCTCCTGGCTTTTTCCTTTAATGTGTTCTAGTTCTCTGTGCTCTCTGCTCCCACTGTTATTTTTCTCTATACCTCAATGTTCAGTTCAGCTGCCTTTACTGCGCCTCTTCAGTTATTTCTCTTTGTTCCAGTTTTCCGTCTGGTTGTCCACCCTTCCTTGTCTGTTTTCCATCCACCTCTAATTTTCACTTTTCTCTCCGCTGATCCCTTGATTTACTAATACTTATTCATTTTTAGTTTGATAGATCAGTCTATGCAATTGTTTTTGGGTTTTTTTAAATCGCTTTTAAGATCAATCGTTTTAAAATGACCAAAAGTGACCGGTAAGATCAATCAAACCTTTACAGGGAATGTCAGTCAATTTGTTTTTTTAAGGCCATGCCAATATTTGGCAAATCCTGTCAGATCCAATGGGATTTGACCTGTATCGACCATGCCGAGGCCAAACTGTACTGGACAGTAATGTGCATGAAAAGCGTGTGCCTGTTTAATGCACAAATTATCGCCCACTTGCGCAGCGATTTGTGCAATATTCAGATATATAGTGCATGCGATTCACAAATAAAAACGATTTCATGCAATCTGAAAATGGATTGCAGTGTATGCAAGTGGTCATCACATTGACATTGCTCAATTGCTCTGCAATTCTTATGCACTTAGCACAATCGTATGAAAGAACGTGCAAGTTTGTAGCCTAACCCTAATGCTAGGGACACACACTGCCGATAAAGCCCTGATACCGGTATCGGGGCTTTATCAGCAGTGTGTGTAGCGCCTTTCCTGGACAAGCATGCGGCAGTCGTAAGTTCCCGTCAGCCTTTCGGTCGTTGTGGAAAACTTCCTTCAGCCGAAGTAGTCTCCCTAGGGGAGTCGGTCAAGGGAAACACAGTCCCGAACGTTCTCCCTATGCTGTGCAGAACTACGTTCTCCCTATGCTGTGCAGAACACTCTGGACTGTGTGTATTGTGATCTTTGAAAAATTACAGACATCTTGCAGATCCTATCTCATCTTTCAAAGGTCTGTCGTTTGTGTTGCCAGCTTTAACCAATGTGCAGAGCATTACTCAAGGAATGCTGTAGTGCTGCCATGTCAATGTCTGTCCTTCAGGCTTTGTTCAGGCAGGTAAACAAAAACTGATAGTCTGGGTAATTAAGTAGAAGGTATGAGCATAGACAAAGTAGCAGTTGTGACCTTTGATTCCTCGGCTGAAACACGTAGAAAAACAAACCTCAAATCTTACATATAATGTTTGAGATCTTGACCATGTCAGTCAGCCTTTACTCTGGATAATATAAACACGGGAATCATGGCACATGTGCACAGACAACAAAATGATAATGGCTTTAAGCTTCTTTAGTACATTCTACAAAACCTCTGAATGACTTAAGCTGAGCTTCATTCAGAAAAGAACAAAAAGTTCTTATTTGTGCTGTAATGGGAACCAAGCCAATGACCAATGCCTGGGATTATAACACAAAGCCTGTAGCTTGCTTACAAGAGATTCTCTCTTATTGCATCTAAGAGCCTAATGATCCATTACTATGTGTGTTTTTCCTTTGGTTATATTTATTTTTGGTGACGATTTGTTTTGGAATCGGAATGTTTAGCATTCCTACATGTGTACTACACATCAAATATGCAATGTTTCAGGGGGAATCTCCCCTTGTTCAGGTGACACTTGAGGGAAACTTGCATTTAATGTGTAGTTCCAAACAAAAATCTTTTCATTATTGGAGTATGAACCTTGGAGCTGAGCAGCGATCCCACCTGGGTACTTCCCCAACCAGTTAGTGTGTATTAACAGCTGCTGTAAAAGAAAAAAGCCACCCTAGCCCCTTTGAGGCAAAGTACCATGTTCTCTGCAATATATACACTGTGGCATTTTAGGATCCATTCACAGAATAACAATGTGGTGCAGTATAAGTTGCATTAATAATACTGACTAATTGTAATACTACATGGATAGTGACATTCCATTATCAAGTTATGGGCTATGGTAATTACATAGATAACTCTATAACGAACCAAAGAATTATAAGATTCACAGATGCCTCTAAATTAAAAAAATATTTTGACATGAGTGAAGGGCTTGTGTTATTGTCATGTACCACTACAAGTGCCTAATACTGTCCCATGCCAATAGTTATTCTAGAGCAACGCTGCCCCCCTCTGTAAATTAGGTATATCTGCCAAAGTGATTGTGGCTGTTTTTAACATCTTGTTTATAATTGGCCCACTATGCGCGATCAATTTGTTTTTGTGTTCATATGCACAAAAACAACCAGTTCTTACTATGTGCGTTACATTGTAATCCTTTATGCAATCGCATGCGTGCATAACCTCGGCTCTGCGCTTCAGTTCTAGTCTATTGAAACGCAGAAAAAACACAGGCGAATGGGCACAACTTTTTGGTGTGCAGTTGGACCTTGTCCTGAATCAGGAGCATAACTGCAGTGGCCTGGGCCCCCCTGCAAGATTCGGGGCCCTGGCACACACCCCTCCCCTGAGGCTCCGTAATCAGCTAATTTTAAACAGATGATTGAGGGTATGCAGTAAAGGTACTGAACCGGTCTTTTAAACAGCTGATCCGTGAACATTTACTTTATACGCACCTGTTTAAAAACAGACGACCATGGAGCGTTTGACTGCAGCCAGTAAGGAGGACTGACACAAGCAAAGGAAGCCCTCCTTCAGGGAAGGATCACAATCATGGGTAAGTTTAAAAGTTTCATTCCCGGCTTCTGTTAAGTTAATTGAAGAGAGATAAGACATGTTGCAGATGTTGGCATATAGAGCGTTCCAAGCTCTTTACACTTCTTTCTCACGTGTCTGTTGTAATTATCATTCACTTCAACAGGAACAGACATTGGTCACAAGATTGGGTGTCCATGCTACGGAGAAGGCTTTGTATATAGGGAGATACATCATTCACTCTTGTAGTTTAGGTAAGAACAAGATTTAAAGGAGAACTAAACTTAAATTTTTTAAAACCTAATGTGAAAGTGCTTGTGAAGGTTCTCATTCATCCAGGTCATGGTATATCTGTTGTAGTATAGGTATAATAGACATTTCACTCACTGATTCGATGCTCACGTATTGGTATAATAGACATTTTACTCGCGGATTCAATAGTTATTCGCGTATTGGTATAATAGACATTTCACTTGCGGATTCGATACTCGCGTATTGGTATAATGGACATTTTACTTGTGGATTCAATATTTACTCGCGTGTAGTTATAATAGACATTTTACTGGCGGATTTGATACCCATGTATAGGTATAATGGCCATTTAACTTGCTGATTCGATACTCGCGTATAGGTATAATAAACATTTTACTCACGGATTCGATATTTACTCGAGTATAGGTATAATAGACATTTTACTCGCGGATTCGATGCTCGCGTATAGGTATAATAGACATTTTACTCGCGGATTCGATATTTACTCGCGTATAGGTATAATAGACATTTTACTCGCATATTTGCTTTCCTCGAACGTTCGAACATTCGATAATTATCGAAAGTCCAGAAAATGTACTCAAATTTGTTCACAATAGGAATTTGTGGGCTAATTATTAATCAAGCCTTCCCCCTCCTGGGAAATGTTTGATCTTAAATATTCCATGATTGGTCAGTAGTAGAGATGGACTAGAACTCAAACTCGAACCCAAGTTTGAGCCGAACTATTCGAATTCGAACAAATTCAGACTTCTCGAACTATCCTTGACCTGGATTTTTGGTAAATATTGAATGTTCGACCGTTCGAATATGTGATTAAAATGCCTATTATACCTATACGCGAGCATCAAATCCGCGAGTAAAATGTCCATGGTATCTGGGCACGAGCATCGAATGTGCAAGTAAAATGTACATGGTATCTAGGCGCGAACATCGAATATACGAGTAAAGTGTCCATTAAAACCTATACTCGAGCATTGAATCCGCGAGTAAAATGTACATGGTACCAAGGCGCGAACGAGCTCGAAAATATCGCGAGTGAGAGTAAAATTGATTTTTCGAATGTCCTGGATATTGGAACATGTTCCCCAGACCATTTCCCAGGTCCCACAGCCATTTACATTAAGTTACCATTAATATTTTATTTGTATTTCATTAGAACTTTTCGAACTATTTGACTCCCATTGACTTTAATGGGTCCGTTTTCGAACTCTCGAACTTTCGAACTCTCCATATAGTTCGAAAGTTCGAAAACGGACTGAACTTTCGAAAGTTCAGCCATCTCTAGTCAGTAGAGGTTTTCTCCTGTGATGAATTGCTATAATTGTGTAGATAAGAAACCTATAACCATCGGCCAAGCAATTTTCTAAATTCTCCAAAACCTTTTTTAATGAAAAATACATTTTTAATTTAAGAAACCAGATAATTGGCCCATAATTTACACATTTATATTTAAAGCCAAGTAAACCTTAAAGGAGAACTAAACTTAAATTTTTAAAAAAGCCTAATGTGAAAGTGCTTGTGAAGGTTCTCATTCATCCAGGTCATGGTATATCTGTTGTATTCAATTAGATCAACTTGACTTGAAGTTTAGTTCTTGAAGATGTTTTGCTAGTCATCTGGATTTTCGAAACCGTCAGTTTTGAATCGAAACCAGGTTCGTTTTGAATTAGGAACAATTTGGAACAAGCATCTGTTTAAATATGCAGGTTACAAACCTTTCCAAAATATTTTATGGATTTATAGATGTCGCAGGTCACAGTGCACAAAACTCAATAAAGTCTCTAGTCTCTGTGCCCCCAAAATTTCCAAACTCTACCCCAATAGAGCTGTCAAGTAACAACCATGACCTCTGTCTAACCAAGACTGAGAAGTCAGAAAACCAATTGTTACTTAAAGGGAAATTAGCTGATCAAGGGGCTGATTTACCCAGAGTTGCTGGGCAAATATACAGAGTTAAAGTCACACTAACCGGTTCGCTACTGGTTCGCGCAACTTTAAATCCATACAAGCATCGAATGCACGCGTTACGCAAAAATCCCCCATGCATCAGACGCTCGTGATTCAATATGACATTTGCGCTAGTTTTAGCGCTTGACTTTAATCCTGCAGTGGGTAAATCCCTTACCGGGATTTACCCAGATTCGTAAAACGTGATATTGAATAGCGAAAGAAGCATTTACCCAGAGTAATACCGGCTCTGGGTAAATGAGCCTGCAAGACTTTTTAGTGTCATTAAATACCATTCTAGTGTTTTGGGGGTTATATTTTGGCTAATAACAAAGAAGGGATGAAATGCATTTCACGAATAGTGTCCATTTTCCATGTACTGTATAGAGCTGTATCAGCATAATAAAATATTTTTATGCAGAGGCAAGGGAGCTACTGTTCAATGAACTGATTGGTTGTCTGCTGGTCAAATGTAAACTAGCAGCAGGGGAAATTTATGGAGATCAAATACACAGTCCAACATAATAACATTGATAATAGAGGATATATATATATATATATATATATATAAACATGGAGGGAAGGAGCACTCCTGGGATTTATGAAAATCAAAACCGTGTATTCAAGCCGTCTACGTGTTTCGGTCCAATAGCGGACCAGGCAAGTGAGATAGGGAAATTAACCCTATGTATTCCCCTGCCGTGCCTAGACCAGGAAAAGAAAATTACGGTGAGTATGAAGTAAATTTTCTATTATTCAATAAAAGTTCTTATGGTTAAAAGGGTGCTAACTTTGCCCCAACCGATCTGATTGGTTGGGGCATTATTAGCACCACTTTAAACAACAAAAACTTTTATTGAATCTCCCTGATAGTGTTTTCTATATAGATGTCTACACAACAATATGGATGTCCCTGAAAAGACTTTGAGGGCTAGGCCACACTGCTGCGTTTTTTTTGCGATTGTGATTGCGCTTGCGATTTTCCAAAATCATTGAAAACGCGGCAACGCAAAAAAACGCGCGTTTTGTGTTCTGCATTTTTAATCGCAATCGCATGCGATTTCCTATACTTATTGAAGAAATCGCAAGCGCAAACGCAACAAAATCGCACATGAAATCGCATGCGATTGCGTTTGCGTTTCAGTGTGGCCTAGCCCTGAAAGCTGCTTGTTACCCTGCAATTTATTTACCAGTCAATGTGATTTGCTGGAAAATAAACTGCATGGTAACAAGCCACTTTCAAAGTCTTATCAGGGATTCCATAACTCATTTTTTTTATTCTTTTCCTAGCAAAGGATAAAGCTTCCAAATGTACCTGGATTCTCTGCTTATTCAGTGTTAGCGCAATGTTTAAGGCATCAGGTTTGAAAATACACCGTTTAGAAGGTCACAAGTTCAATACCTCAGACTTCCCTTTTTTTGTTTCTATTATGTATCAAGCAAAAGATAAATGTAAATGCACCAATATCTTCAGCTTGTTCAGTGGTGGCGCACCTGGTAAGACGTCAGAATTAGAAACACATAGTTCAGAAGGTTGCAAGCTTAAATCCCCAGACTTACTTTTATTTTTTGTTTACATTATGTTCATAGTAACAAATTCTACATGTACCAGCTTACAATGTAGTAGCTGTGAGCCTAGAGGTAAGAGCTTTTAAGAAGACAGAGTAAATGTACAAGTTGCAGGTTCTATTCTATTCCCCAGGCTTACTTTTTTTTTTTTTTGCTGAAATGTAAGTATTCCGTTTCTTACATCCATGCTATCTATGAAATACACTGCAAAGATTACTTTCATTTTTGTATGAAATGTAAAGGACTATATAATTGTTAGGAGCACTGAATGTGTTTAAAAACAAAAAACTGAAATCCCTGTTCTGTGTCAGGGAGAGGGAGGACCTCTGTGCTGTAATGTGATTGGCTGTCAGCTTATAGGAAGCAAGGCTGCAACTTTCTTGTTTTTATCTGTTGAGCACTACAGAGCATGTGCCTGTACGCAGACACTGGGGGTTTACCCAGCTAAAATAAGGTCTGATTTCTCTGACCTGTTAAAATGTTCTAAAAATATTTTTCCTTGATGTAAGGCAGGCAGAGTGAGAGCTAATCATTGGCAGTAAAATTTCTAAAGCTACCAATGCCTGCCTTAAATTCATTAAACTTTCTTGCGACATTCTGTGTTGTTAAGAAAAATGTCTGTCACACTCCTACAATTATAGTTTTAAAAGAAAAAAATGTTAATTTTGTGGATTAACAGTCCATTTGGCTCCTCTGGTATGTGTCGTACTGGTGTGAGGCTGGAGGGAGTGGGAATGCTGCGGATGGGTGTTGCTTTCTTAATCAGAGGTGGATTACAAATAAGGATTCTTTTTTTAGCTACAGCCAAGTAACTGTCCAGAGAGGCAGTGGGATGTTGGTCAGTCTACAACAAACCTGGTAAACCTGTCTGGTAAATCTATGGCTAACCGCAACTTTAATTGTTTGTCTGCTAGCCTTTCACACCTTTCTAAGAAATTAGCTCCAATGCACAAATAAAGTACAACATGTTTGAATGGAAAATATCCGTACCTAAAGGTGCCCATACATCTATAAAGGTGCCCATACATCTATAAGATTTTACTAACCAGACCGAGCGCTCACGCGATGTTCATCGATGCTGCCGGAACCGCTTCTCCCGATCTTACATTCGACCGACATGCGATCGCAAAATCCCATTCAGCAGCAGCAGAACTACCACTACCAGCATTTACCTTAGCAGTCTATCTTCTTTGTGCATGATTGGAATTGAAGTTTAAAATTGGATCTTCATCATAAACGGATTTAATTGCACTGGAAACTGTAACAATAAAGTATACTTAGACTAAGGCCACACTGCAACGCACAGAAATCGCGCTCAAAATCGGGAGCGTTATCCCACGCGATTGTGTGCACGATTCTTGTGCGTTTGCGCATGCATTTTTGACGTTTTGCGTTATGGAAACGCATGTGGTAACGCACCAAAAATGGTGAACGCGTGCGTTAACAAAACGTGGCAATCGTGGGAATTTAATCGAAAATCACGGGCGCAATTGCAAGCGCGAAACACGTGGCCAAAAGCGCAAATAACTCGCTAGTGTGGCCTCGCCCTCAAAGGGTATCTATACTGAAAAATAGGTTATTTTAAATTGACCATAACTGGAATAATATATATATAATTCTTCCAACCACCACTTGATCTGCCCCCTATTTCTTTAGAGTAGTTTTACTGTAGCTGGAATGGTGACCGTTTGACAGTTGGTTTGTGAAGAAAGTGTCAGGTTGGATGGAAATGGGAGGGGGGGATACTGCTCCTAAAAAAATGTGTTCTGGATTGAAGGCATGCAGCAACACCCACAAATCAGAAAAAGTGCTATTCAATTATAGATTAAAGGCTATGTCCACCCTAAAATAAAAAATTTAGTATGTGATCCCCCCTGGGCTCCCAGCCCCAACCGCATAAATTTTTTTTTAGAAAGCCCCCCAAACTCTACTTACCTTCCCTTCTTTCCTGCGCCGCGCTCCCGGCCCTCTGCTTGTGAGGAAATGCAAGCAGAGGGGCGGGACCGGCAGCCGCGTCTGTGATTGGCTGAGCGGCAGCCAATCACGGACGCGGCTGCCGGCAGCTCACTTCCGCGTAGGAAAGCGGAGAGGTAAGTAAAACATTGGGGAGCTTTTTAAAAATACAAAGTATGCGGTTGGGGCTGGGGGACATAGGGGAAGGGATAGCAGAAGGGGTTTAACGCTAGGGGGAGGGATAGCAGAACGGGAGGGGGAGGGAGGGAGAGGGAGGGGGGAGAAGGGCTGCAGCACGCATGGCAGGAATCTCCGGGAGGCCAGGTAGCAGGCAGTGTCCTATATGGACCTGCTAGCCTCCTGGTGGTCAGTTTTTGGAACTTTGGGGAGGGACTACAGGAGAACCAGATGGAGTTGGGATGTGAGGTAAGGATTAAACTACACTACATGGTGGGGCCAGTAGTTGGGGGGATTATAGTTTTGGGGGTGAACATGCCCTTTAAGATGAGGCAAAGTAATTTTTTCAGTATAGTGTCCCTTTAATTACAATATTCAATATTTAAAGGGCATGTCTACCCTTACCATTAATGTATACAGGCAGGTTGTAAGTTTCCCAACCCTGACACAAATTGGACATGTCTTCAATGGACCACACAATGGGTCACACCGTAAAGTTGTCGTGAGCCAACTTTCGCTACGCCCAGCAGCAACTTGCTGTGGCCATCGATAATTCACCCCGACTGACTGGCCGATATCAGCTAATGTTCGGCCAGGTCAAAATATTTGCAAATGTGTACCTAGCCTTATCCTTCACCAAAAATTCTTCTATCATTACACAGCCTGATCCTGTGCCGTTGTACTGCTGTCTCCTCTGCAGCTTTTGGGTCTGACATTCAGTCTTGGACTTTCATCATACCATAACGCTTTCTTCCAATCATAGAGCTGCAGAAGAGAAGCCTGCTTGTAAAACTTGAGGTTGGACATCCCCTTTAACCACTCACGCATTCTCTGATAGCCCTCAAAGCACTATCTAAGAGATAATAACACACAGCCCGCTGGGAAAGGTGGCTTGGGCAGGGGTAGGTGGAGATAGCTCCTTAAGCCTCATACACATGTCAGATCATTTTCGTATGATGTGCCCGACGAATGTTCAGCAACCATCTCGTTATACACTAGTTCTGCCAACACCGCCTGTACATACATCAACAATAGTGGATAGATAATGTTCGTTGGTAAAGGTGTTACGTGACGTACGTATTAAGTGATGTTCAGAATATTGCGTGATCTCAAAATGTTGCAAAAATGTTTCATTTTTCATTAAATATTTCATTCAATTTTCCATTACACTCTACCGATAATCTGCCTACTATGTACAAACAAAAGATAATCCGCAGAATGAATCCGCCAGTCTGATCGTCGGAAAAGGCTGAGAATAGTCGTGGATTGTTGGTCTTAGATCGTTAAAGCCTTATTTTCGCACGATGGGTCGTTTGTCAGGCAAATTGTGCGAAAAATTATCTGACGTGTGTACGAGGCAGTTATAGATGTTTTATTTTTATTATTGAATTTGCACAAGTGCAAATTCCCCCCCATCAAGGCCCAGACTAGGCAGAATGCCTAACTTACCACTCCACCGCATGACTGGTAATTGACCAGAATGAAAACTGACCAAACTTTTAATCTGCCCTTCACAGTGCTGGGTAGTTTGCATTACCAGTCACTATGTTATTTTGGTTCATGTTCTATAAGTCGCTGGTGTCATTATTAATATGCAGGTTAGACGGTTAAACAAGCAAAATTCTTTCATAAGTTCAGAATTTCCTTTTATTATCTCCCTCCATCTTTGCTTGATATTTATAACATGGCGTCTATGGGTTATTTTCCTTTACTAAATCTCCTCTTTGTGCGGCTGTAATTAATAACAGGTTGCAGAGAGGACATGCAAGTGAAACTCAATCCTTTCCCAGAAATGGAAAGCAGACAGGCAAAGTGTAGAAAATGGATCTTCTAAATTTCTTGCAAATAAGAAAGTGTTAATATGGGAACTTTTCCCTTTCCCACCTACAGGACCTCTGGACTAGATATTGGCTGGCACGTAAGCTCTTGCAGAGATGCCAATTCTACTAGTTTAGGATCAATAAAGGATAAATTGCAAGTAACAGACCAAGGATTTAATATAATAAGGGGAAGCTGCCCAAGCTATACATAAAGCAACCAAAATTAATTTCCAGAGGAGAAATGCATATTGTAGGTAATGACTTCATTTAAAGGATCTAACCGAAGATTAAATCTAAATAATCTTGCATTAATTATAGAATTGGTGGCTAATAGCTACCATATACCAAATACAGCTACTAGCTGTATTTCTCAGATCAGAAATCAACAGCATTGTGGAAAAATCAGCTGTTTGATATTTGCAGGTTACAAAAGTTGGCTCTAGACACAGATAAGAAGTTCCTATGGCCCCTCCCTCTCTGTCAGAGCCGTCAAGTAACTACTAGGTGTCTTGCATGTGTCCTTTCTACAATCTACATAGCACTAAAAAAAAAAACTTGTTAATCACTAGAATAGGGGGGGGGGTTAGAGATCATAACATTTCAGAAACCTACATATGATTTCTTCTCAATGCTGCTGATATGAAATTTAGGAATCATTTAATAGCTTTACTTCTCCTTTAACCTTTAAACAACGTAGAACAGGATAGTTCCTTTTAAGTCATTTTAATTGGTAGTCATTGGAATGTTTCAATAGTCTTAACTTCCAGTTCATTTTAAAGCACACACATGTGGAATCTAGTTATTATGCAGCATGATTGAACTTGCTCAGTACAGCCTGCCCTTTATTAATCAATTGTGCTGCCGGTTCTCAGATTTCCAATAATAGTAGGTCAAATTAAAAGGCAACCCCCCCCCCCCCCACACACACACACACACCCCAGAAGGTAGAAAGAAAACCCAGAATACTATACAGAAGACTTGGTCTCCGCACCACCTATTATACTTAGCTCACAAGTATGGCAGCATACTGATACCGTGCTCCTGGGTAAAACAATAATACCAATACAACAAGTGGATTCAGATTACTCTGAATCTAGACCCTTAAAGGAGCACACCAACTATTTGTGATATATGCATGATACTGACCACTGCTACTGACCATCGGCCATTGTATTCTCATGTAGGGCAGAAAGTATTACCTATACATATAATTAGTATCAAAATACCCAACAAACCCCCAATATAAAAACATATATAAACATGCAGTTAAAGTGCAACAACACTGAAGCGGGTTAAGGTGAGTGAGCACATGTTCATAAGGCCAAAGTCTATAAAAAGTTTAGTACGAACGTCCAATTATTAGTAATGCTTAAAGTAGATGTTAAATCCTCTTAAAGATATTATTAAGCATCCAAAACGCAAATTGTAGGGCCTTTTGGGAGAAAACCAGACCACACTGTCACTTGTTATAGCTTTTTACCGACTTGCCACGTTTCCATCTTTTATGGCAATGCAGTTACTACACACCAACAGCTCCGGTTATACCACTAAAGTGCAGATGGCATATCCAAGCTAGGATGGCCGTTAAAGGGCAACTAAAGCCAAAGAAAAACACTTAAGCAGAAGACAGAACACCTTGATATAAAACCAGTAATCTGTGTCTTACCTCTCATTTTGATACGGGCGCTGGGAAATTTACCTAAATAACATATGATTTGTGCTTTACTTCTCAGCATTCTAATATCACACAGTTTGGTCAACGACTATTATGTTCTGCTCATGCTCAGTCCTTAGCTATGGCACAAACTTGTTACAGTTGGTCACACCCATTAATAATCTCTAGCCAATCCTTTTACAGGACAGATAAAGCAAGGAAGCATGTGACTGAGGTCAGGGGGTGTGGTCTAACACTGCACATACACACAGTTACTTCATCCAGTTCTTAACAGGCTTTGATTTACTTTAACAGAGTTTACTAAAGTGGCATTTTATAGTTTATTGGTGTTTTTAGGGGGTTGTTTTCAGGTTCTGGAGTATACAAAATTGGGTTTAGTTCTCCTTTAAACATAGTTTCATTCAAATACAAAAGGCTTAGATCTCAACCAAACGGTCCCTCATGGCTTCACCTGCGCACGCTGCAGGACTTTTGGGAACCCTGGTTACCTCTTGTAACACCTTGCTCGGCTTTAAAGCTTAGATGAAGAGAAGCTAAATATGGAAAGGTGAATAAGGGCAGTGTCCTAACTAGGAGTCACTGGGCCCCCAGCAAAACTATGAAGGGGCATCTATCCGTGCTTCATCCACAGTCGTTTTCTGGAGGAGGCTATATCTGTCATAGAAAAAAATAAGAAGATGGGGCTCCCAGGCCACCCTGTGGTTGCTCCCCCCTGTAGTTACTCCCCTAAATAATATGTAAATTGACATTTTACACATCAAGTTATATTGCTTTGACAGCTATGTTCAAAGGAGTAAGATGAGCAGTGAATTTAATTACTTTAATTACTAAATCAACCCAACTAAGGCTGGCTTCACACAAGCAGATATTTCTGTATATAGGTCTGTTGGGCCGAAATATCTGTTATGAATTTTAGGGTATATGCGACCAATATTGTATCAGACCAATGGATGATCCACATGTGATTCATACATATGGTTGGCCATTTGTCCTGGCCGACTATTCGAGACCAGTGAGCGGTCGGCCAGGAAAAATGATCTGTTCGTATGTATAAGCCCTTTAAAGGCATGTCCACCCTTAAAGGGACACTATACTGAAAAAATTACATTGCCTCATCATAATTTATAATTGAATACATGTAATAAGCATACTGCGTGTGTTCCAAATCATTTTGTTTAGCAGTATCCCCCTCCCTCTTTTAACCACTCCCACTTCCACCCGACCTGACTTTTTTCCCACAAACCAACTGTCAAGCCTGCACACAGCACACAGCATTCCGATTGTCAAAACTCTGTCACCATTCCAGCTACAGTAAAACTACTCACAGAAGAATAGTTTTCGAGAGCAAGGAATTTGATTGACAGCTGAAATATAATACGTTTAAGATTGGATATCTAAAGAAATAGGGGGCAGATCAACAAAAAAATGATACAGTGGTGGTTAGGAAGTATTATAGTTTCCAATTATGGTCAATTTAAAATAACCTATTTTTCGGTATAGATGCCCTTTAAAACAAAAACACTGATTTGTCTCTTATCTTACCGCTACTCCAACTGCTATTTTTACCATTTAAAAGAATAGGCCTTTAAAGGAGAAGTTCAGTGCAAATACATATACTTTTAAAGGGCATGTCCACCCCAAAACTAAAATTTAACCCACTATTGGCCCCACTCTGTAGTGTCCTACATCCCTGCTCCAAATGGTTCTCCTGTAAAGTCCCCCCAAAGTTATAAAAACTGACCACCAGGAGCCTGGCCACCAGGGAAATTGTTTCCGCCTCTAAGCTGTCCTCTCAGAGGTTTTTAGCTTGCTCAGAGCAGCCCTTCACATCCTCCCCCCCCTCTCCCTACCGTTTTGCTCTCCCTCCCCCGAGTGTATAAACTCTTTCCCCCAGCCCCAACCGCTATAATATCTTTTCCAGAGACTCCCTCGATCTTTACTTACCTTCCCTCTCTCCTCCGGCGTTCTGAAATGCCAGCAGCCACGTCCGTGATTGGCTGCCTCTCAGCCAATCACAGATGCGGCTACCGGTCAGGCCCCCTGCTTGCAGTTCTATGCAAGCAGAATGCCGGGCATTGCGGCAGAGGAGAGAGGGAAGGTAAGTAATGATCAGGGGACTTTCTGAATATTCTGAATATTATAGCGGTTGGGGCTGGGGGAACTAGCACTACTATCTGACAAAAGTTTGGAAAAGGGGTGGACATGCCCTTTAAAAAAAAAAAAGAGCAGTATTTTCCCATTCTATTTTCCACTGAACTTTCCCTTTAATGCACTGATTGAAGAACTGGAGGTAAAAGAGTTTTATAGGTGGAGATGCCCTTTAAAGGACAACACCATTGATCCTACCCCCCCTGCCCCTCTTAATGTACCCAGGTTAAGGACCTAAACCACTAGGTTCTCACCCCTGGGTTTGCATTAGATCCAAAGTTATATATACTTAAAATTGCAGTAACCTTGGGCCATACATTTACGATCGTGGCTTTGTAAGAATACTTATTCTAGCACACCAGTACCTTCTGGAATTGTGTATGGTTATATTATAGAAGCATTTTACACTAGCCAGTCTAAACTATCAGAATTCCTGAAGCTGAGGTTGCAGTTTCTTTTTTTGAATGCATTTAGTGGCCAAATGCCATCTCTCATCCTCTCAGCTTAAGCTGCTAAGATGCATTGCATGTTGGGAAGAAAGTCCATGTGAATGGTGCTTGGATCTCATCGTGTGGTTGCACACAGATGTGAAGGGCGGAAGTTTGGTGTAATCGGCCTGTACAGACATGATGAGTCACAGAGCAAGCAAAGGTTAGATGCAGTGTGCTTAAGAACCAGTTAGTGTTTCCAGAGGAATGTGTCCTTGTCACCCAGTCTACAGAGGAGCTCAGGGGACAAGTGGAGAGATAGAGACAGCTATGCAAAGCTTTCATCATCTGTTTATTTCAATGGTTTGTGGTTTGTGCTGCAGCACAGCAGCTGATCCTCCACAGTAAAATACTAAAGTACATTGCTGCTCTGCTGTTTACACATAGACCATGTTGCATGTTTGCTATACACATTGATGCTGGCTATTAGGGGTGCTCACTACTCTCTACGTATGCCTGTAACCACCCCAATAAAGCTGGAGTTTACTGTGAGTTAAAAGTTAAAGAAGACTTTATCTTGCACATGTACATCTTATGTACCCTAATACTTACTCCTCTTTTTTAACTTTGTAACTATTGAACCAGAATTTACCTTATTGCTTGTTCCACTAGAGGTCATTTTCAAACAAAGCTCCAGAAAAAACACATTTTACTTGTCTTGTAGCCAAGAAACTGCTGATTAAAATGACAAAGTGATTCCTAACCAAAGATACACACTAAAATATTTTAGTACAAAAATCCACGCAATTACTGCCCCCTTCCCTAGAACAGGGACACACACATGCTCAGTGTAATTTACTGAGAGGAAATCTCAGGACAATTATTTATTTATCCGACACTGCAAAGGGGAGGGGTAAAGAAAGTGAAAGTAAATGAAGGCCTTTTCTGGGAATAGTATAACTTTGGTTAGGAATCTCAGAGGAAGGCAAGTAATAGATTTTAAACATCAACTTTGCTATACAAGCAGGTGCCTGTCCATGACACTCTAGCAACAGTTTAGCTTCTTTAGTGGCTGTAAATTTGATAATCCTATTATAATAAATGGTAATCAATAAAGAATAGCTTAACTAAAGCAAATAATGTGAAAAATTACATTTATCTAGATATGTATGTTACTATAGTAAAATTGAGGTCAATGAATTATGAATAGATGTGGGGTACATGAAATATGTGCTTGGTTTAATTCTTGTTGGCTAAAATTGACTGTAAATAGACATTTGTTTATAGGTTGTAAATGTAATAGTATGTAGCAGTCTACTGCTTTTCCTGTTGTTTTCCTTTGATCAATTTGAGTGGCTATTTGTTTACCTCAGTCCTGCCCACCAAAGTTGCGCACACACAGATAATAAACAAATAGAAGTTCACACCTAGTGAAAGCACTTCAAACAAACATTAAACCTTTTACCCTTTAAAGGATTGTACAGACGCTCAATTATCGAGCGAGCCACGACCCCCGACAACAAGCACTACACACAACGAACTGCCATTTTGTCCGACAATCATTCTGTCGGGGGGCGTTCGTCACGTGTAGTGCTCAGTGTCGGGGGTTCGTGGCTCGCTCGCAAAATCGTACGTGTGTACGTACCTTAAAGGACAATTATACTCACCTTCCCTCTGCCCCTCTTCTGTGTTAATTAGCTTTTACCCAGGGTGAGGACCTGAACCGGCTGTTCCTCACCCCTGGGTTCGCGAAACTTACACCAGAGTCTTACAGCAACGCTGCTCTTGTAGGCTCCGCCCCCTCCTCCCCGTCTGCAATGAGGCCAATAGGAAGGCATGCTTGTTGCAGAGCGGTTCAGGTCCTCATCCTGGGTAAAAGCTAATCAACACAGAAGAGGAGCGGAGGGAAGGTGAGTATAATTGTCCTTTAAGTCTTTACAGGGTTTAAAAAATATTATTTAGCCAGCAAGTGCAGGGTTGGTATTGAAGTTATTTTCAGTGATTAAAGTTAGACGTTGGTATGTAAAACACTGGTTTAGCACCTGGCACATAGCTAACCAGATTATGTTTATGAGGAACAGATCTTCCTTTTTGTGAGGAAGTAAAGTGATTAATTTGTACTCTAATGCTGGCCACAGAGGCATAACTACCAGGGGGGGGGGGGGCTGGGAGCCATGGGGGCCCCATCTTCTTATTTTTAATATGACAGATATTGCCTCCTCCCAGAAAATCACTGTGATGGGGCCCCTATATCTGCTTAATCTATAATTGTGCTGGGGGGCCCAGTGATTCCTAGTTATGCCACTGGCTGGCCATTAACTGCCCCGATAGTTGGTGACCGTGACATTTTAATGTCAAACCAATTTAATATCGAGCAATTTAATCGACTAATCTGCCAACATTTCCTTGATGTTACCTTGCCATAAAATGATTGGTACAGACAGTTGAGAGAATGTCAATAAGTAAGTAGACTAATGAATGTACGGCCAGTGCAAGTTCTGTACCAGGAGCGCTTACCTTTTGGCACCTGAGCCAAATAAAGCTGCCCCCTATACCTTTCAGCAGTTTGCTGCTGCAAAAAATGGGTTTCCCTTGTTGGTGTGGGGTTGGTAAAGTTGGATGTGGTGGGCTAACTAACCCTGGCTGGTGAACTGGAGGGCTGATTTGATACTGGCTGGTATACTGAAGGACTAGCCTAACAGTGTCTGCTTAACCCTCCAGTTCAGCAGACACAGTTATGTCAGCCCTCCAATTCACCAGCCACTGTTAGCTCAGCCCTTCAGTTCACTAGTCCCTGTTAGGTCAGCCTTTCAGTTCACCAATCACCAAAGCCGGATTTACACCTAAGGAGCCTGTAGGCCCAAAGAGCCTGGTGCCCTTAGCCTCACCCTTAAACACAGACCACACCCATTTCTTCTTTATTGGGGAAGAAAATAACTATGATGGGGTTGGATTGGTGGGAGGAGATTGGCAGCCTCCCCTCCAAACTCAGGCGCCCCTAGGCATGTGCCTTCTGTGCCTAATGGTATATCTGGCCCTGCCAATCACTGTTAGATCAGCCCTACAGTTCAGCAGACACTGTTAGGTCAGCCTATAGTTAAGCAGACACACTTAGGCCTGCCCTGCAGTTCACTAGCCACTGTTAGGTCATCCTCCCAGTTCTGGCCTATCACTCCATGCAGCTAATTAAGGCTGTGACAAGTAAGATCACAGCCAATGACTGACTGCTGTTTCACCTGCTGCCTCCTCTGCACATGCACAAGCTTATAAAAAGCTAATTGAGCAGAGGGAGAAGGCAGGTACCATTCCCAGAAATGAATAAAATGTCTAATTTAATATCTGGTTACAAATGGTAAAAGCAGAATTTGGTGTTGCAGTCAATTTAAAGGGCATGTCCAGCATGAGTCTCACTACTCCTGTTCAGGCTTAAACAGGAGCAGGGGCGACGCCCAGGCGGCGAGGGACCAGGTCAGGTAAGTCCCTTCAGAGGCAACTTTGGAAATTATTCATAATGCAAAAATCGGGTTTGGCGGGTGCTCTATGTGACTATAAAAAGGTTTTTTTATGCTGGACATGCCCTTTAACATACAAGTGTATGTCTAGACAAAGTACAGCTATACTGTTAAAACCCACCCCTCTGAATAAAAGTGTCCAGGTGGAATCTTCTTCTGAAGAGTGGCGTAACTAGGAATCACTGGGGCCCCCAGCAAAACTATGATGGGGCCCCTAACCGTGCTTCATCCACAGTGGTTTTTCATAGGAAAAATAAGAGAATGGGGCCCCCTTGGCTCCCCGGTTCCCCTGCGGTTGCTCCCCTGGTAGTTACGCCGTCTGAAGTTCCAATTGCCCTCTTCCTGCTTGTGTCCAGCCTGACCAATGTGAAGACATGCTTCTTCCTATTGGTCCTGGTCTCAATATGGGGACCGAGCTAGACTGGACCAGTGATCAGCTATTCAAAGGGGGAAAAAACATATGAGCACAGTTAAAGATCCACCCCACTGTGCTTGTGACTGAGTGATAACACTTGGTGGAATGTCCAGTGACCTCAGCACTGTAGTGTTAACTCGTTATCTTCTCCATCACCCCTACCTGTCAGTTGCCATACCTACCGTGCCTGTTACATTGCCCCTGTGCAGTGTCCACATCTATTCCAAAAGAAAGGCCACATTCCTTCTGGCACACTCTTCCCTTATTTTCCCAACTTCCACTATGTTTTAGCAATGCTGTCACCTGCAGACTGCAGTGTCTACTTTACTTTACCTTAAAGGGGAACTAAAGCCTAATTATTTTATTTCTATCTTTACAGCAAGTACTCACAAGGACTCATGTTGGCGGTTCTCTCCACATCCAGGGTTGTGCCTACCACCTTGTCACGTGATCAGGACAGCCAGTGGCAGAGTGACATAATTTTCTTTGTGTCAATTGTTGTGCCAATTAGAATTTGCTGTATATGTGTAATGGGAGCCAGACCATTTGTAAAAATGTTATTTCTATAACCTGGTTTTTAACTGGTTAAACATCTTGTCTGAACTATTTTTGGAATTTACAGATTTCTAAGAAAATGTGTCCTTGTTTGAGATGGGAATTGCACAGATACATGGAACATATGGTGTTTATAAGATTTTTGGCACTAAAACTTCCAATCTGTTTGCTACACCGGATATAAGGCCTCTTTGTGTGTCAGTAGTCTACATGTTTTAAACTCTATGGGTACATATAACTAGTCTGCTTGTGTCTAAAGCTGGGTACACACCAGCAGATAATTCCGGCTGACCGACCGATAGTGCCATGGATCAGTCGGCCGGCTGAAAATATCTGATGGTGTGGGGTGGCCGGCTGCGAACGAGTTTGGTCGCCCATTCATCCGAATCGTGGGACCGCAAGATCATTCACGCTCACTGTTAGCCGCGGGCACAATTGCCGCGACCATTGGTTATTCGTCCCGGCCGAGCGCTCGTTCACAGCAAACGCTCGGTCGAGATAAATAATAGCCCGTGTGTACCCAGCCTAACCCTTATGGCTCAGTATATTTAGTCTGTTTTTGATTAAAGTTCACACATCAAACTAAAAGCTCCCTCAGAGCCTCCCCATTGCTTGTGTTACTACATTTGCATCCCATTTTCCTCTGCTGATAGCCCAACCCAAGTAGACACATGGTTCTTCTCAAGAGAGCTAGGTGACAGGACTACAATTGTAGGTTTCATTGTCTTTTTAAACTCAATAGGTCTGTCTGACTAGTCTGGCTTGAGATTCAACTAGTTTAACTAGTCTGCTTGTGTTTGAAACTCTTGGGTTAGTAAAACCTACTCCATGGGTGCCCAAAATATGACCCAATTCAGAAATCTTGTGGCCTACAGAACTAAGGATCTAAGAGCGGATCAGGACATGAGTGAGTGGAGTTTGGGGTGGGCCATGAAGGGTTCGTATGCATGGAGCAGTTCCATTACTTGCTCTTGTACCCCTAGTGTGGGTCAGGTAAGTTGGGCACCTCTGGTATACGGTAGTCTTATGTAGAAGAAGGAAAGCAATTTGAGAGTGACTAGAACAAAAGGTTGTGTACTAAAAGTAGGATGGAAACACAGGGGAACACGTAGGAAATACAGCAGAGTTTGCAGTCATTCAGTCCATTGCATCTCTGAAATGGAAAACATTAAAATCAAGACTTGGGTTAATACCTATAACATCTAGTGAATCTAGATAGATATAAAGCTGCTTCCCATAGGGATTCTTAAGGATAAAACTACAATCCCTTCCCCCATCCTGGAATCCTTAAAACACTTGCACACACAGTGGGAGAAAAACAGTTTGCAGCTGTTAATAACCAAGGTAAAATTCACAAATAAAATGTCTCTTAGCTGGAATGTTGGCATTTTCACTATGACTCCTAAAAGGGAGTCCAAACACTGTACCCTCAGTTGACACAGCCCAGAGCAGTCTGCATCTTTCATCTGAAGAACTGCAGGAAACGATATAGCCAATCATAAAATGAATGGTAAATTATCTATGTATATCTATAGTCTTGTATGTGGGAGAGCGCTGCTGCGTTTGTGTTCTATGTCCCAGGCAGGTCTAATTTGTACTGGAGTGTATTGGGGACACACTACTTTAATGAATGTATGTATGTATACATGTGATATTTATTTTCAAATACATTGGTTTTGCAAAGCTGCAAAAGGAAATGAACCATCATTAGTGAGATTTTGTTGACGGACTGGTGGTTGGCTGATGTACCTGCAATTCGATAGCTTTGATTCACAGACTGACTGACATTTTTAGATGGATATAATAGACAAGGTTTTGAGGAATTGATGAAATATACTAGACCAGATTAGGTGGGGTTTTTTTTGCCTTCCTCTGGATCAACAGTTAGGCAGGAAATGAGGATATTGCTGGATGGGTTGGACTGGATGGACATATGTCTTTATTCAACCTCAAATACTATACTAGATCACAGTGCTGAATTCATATTCCAACTAAAGAATTTCAAATGTGCAGCTCAGTGTTAAAGGGTATCTCCACTCGTTTTTATAAGTTTTGTGAACCCAGTTCTATTGAAGAACGGGAGGTAAAGGAGCTGTGCCTTACCTTCCGTTCTTCAATAGAACACACAGCCAGGAGAGAAGGTAAGAAACTTACCCGCTCGCTTGGTCCCCCGGCGCGTAGTCTGACAGGTCCCGACGGACCTTGTCTTCTATGCGCATAGATCGCGCAAGTCCGTCGGGACCTGTCAGACTACGCGCCGGGGGAGCGAGCGAGCGGGTAAGTTTCTTACCTTCTCTCCTGGCTGTGTGTTCTATTGAAGAACGGAAGGTAAGGCACAGCTCCTTTACCTCCCGTTCTTCAATAGAACTGGGTTCACAAAACTTATAAAAACGAGTGGAGATACCCTTTAACTGTGAAGAATTTGGACCAATCTTGCAGAAGCGCTCATTTCCCTTTGGAGCAAACTGCAATCTGATTTGTTTGAAAAAAAAATAGAATTTTAGCAATTTAATATTATGCCCTCTGTGGAATATTACACATTAATGTTCTTAATAAGCAGCCACACACAACATTAGAAACCCACACAGGACTAATCTTTCAAACCCGACCATCACCTCTATACCCACTACCAACACCCAATCCTTCACCCATGTTATTGTAATGGTCGTGGACACTGATGTCCATGTCCAATGGATTGCAATTTGCACATTTTGTATATAGTATAAATATCCCTATTTATTAATGGGCAATCTTTCCATAACAACCTTATCCAAGAGTTTTTTCACTTTCATGTCTTAGGCATGATAAATAATGTCCTATATGTCAGACTGATCTACCACCCAGACTGATATTTTCGTCAATTTAGCCCAAATATTATCAAGCAAATTTTTAACCATTTCCAAATGGTTATCAGGCAATATTGGTCAATTCCAAAGATCAATCATTACGTTAATTTATTTTCCATCATGTGGTCTTCAACGGACCACAAGATCGGTTGGGCCAAAATATTGGTACATCAGTCAGCATTGCCAGCATTGGGAATCCAATGAAAACATTTGTTTGTGTGAACCTAGCCTTAGCCTGTCATCCGGGATATCTATAGTTGGCCCATGTGCTTAAAGCTATGTCCATATCTGGATGATATTTGGACATTTACCCCTGTGCTAACTCCTGACATCCAATCACGTGTCTCTTACTGTCTCCTTGCCATCTCCTCCTGGATGTCGCAATGCTGCCTCAAACTGAATCTTTCTAAAACTGAATGAATCATTTTCCCACCTAAACCTGGTCCTGTCCCATCTTTCTCTATTTCTGGCGATTAATACCCTGATTTTTCTTTTCCAATTGGGGTAATAATTGACCCCCTCTCTCCTTTTCTAACCATATTAATTATGTTGCTAAAACCTGTTGCTTTTTCCTTCGCAATATAGCGAAAATCCACAGGTTCCTTTCCCTCCCGACTACCACTATGCTTATGCATGCTCTCATCCTATTGCGCCTGGACTATTGTAACCTACTACTTACTGGTCTTCCTGCTTCCCACCACTCTCCCCTTCAGTCCATTCCTAACTCTGCTACACATATTGTTTTGCTCTCTAATAAACAGGATCCCAAATCTCCTTTGTACCGGACAACAACCTGGCTCCCTGTTAAACAGCGCATTGTATATAAAATCCTTCTCCTAACATTTAAATCCCTTCGCTCTGCTGCACCTCCTTATATTTCCTCTAGTATCCCCATATGTTTCCACCTGCCCTCTCCGCCCTTCACAGAACCAGCTCCTGTACAGACCCCCCACTCATACTGCTTCTTCTCGCCTTTAAACTTTTCTCTCTTGTGGCTCCCATCCTCTGGAATTCTATTCCCCTCTCTCTTTGTCAAGAAACCTCAATTAGCAGGTTTAAATCTAGCCTTACAGCCCAGTATATGATGGTAACCAGCACAGTATATGATTCTTTTATTCTCACTGTCTCACTCTACTCAAGGGTGTCTTTAGGGTATTTGCCACCTGATCCAAACTTTTGAATGCTGCCCGTATGTACTGCTAGGTGCCATGAAGTGTGCCACTGCAAACCAGGGTTAGGTGTGTGCGGGAATGGGCATGGTTAAACATTTGGTATTTTTAAACTTCACATCACAGAGCTATTTATACAGTTCCTCAAAAAGACATTTATCCATACCATAATTCCTGCCATAATTAAAGTGAGCTCTGCCTGCCGCCTTCCCTGATGTTTATCAGGGGTGGTGCCCTGAGCATTTTGCTCATATTGCCTCATTAGAGAGACACCCCAGACTCTACTCACTCTACACACTTCTAACCGTTGTCCTCCTTACTAGATTGTAAACTGTATGGGGCAGGGACCTCCTTTCCTCTTGTGCCAAGGCACTTATATATTCATGTACTGAAATATTTATGTATTTGACCCCCTTGTATGATTTTTTTGTGTTTTGTTATTGTACAGCCCTGTGTTGGCTTTATACATACATAACTATACATATATGTATGTTACCATATTTTTCCTATGTTTCAATCTGTGACACATTGACCACATGTGAACCGAGTTTACACATTGGTTTGCATAATACAGAGCTAACGGTTCTATATTACATGGTTTACATCCAATCCATACATTACTGAACTTATGGTGAATAATGCACCTTCTATTGCAAATTATAAGGGTATTAAAAATCATCAAGGAGTTCCCGTACCTTTAGTATGATTCCACTGATCAAAAGCTTTTATACTGGTCATATGTTTAAGTCATGTAATTGATGACTTAACAATGATTCTGTTATAAAAACAAGCACCGTTTATAATTATATAATTTACAGGATATTGATGGCAGGATATTCATGGCCCTATTTTAGCTCGGCAGGCCAGACAGCAATTGTCTGTGTCCCAGCAGTGAATCTGTTAATGTAGGATCTTACAAACCATGCATTACAGTGTGTGAGCTACTGATTTTCTGAATTACAGATTATATCCATGAGCTCACCCTCAGAAGCTGAGAGATGTCTGGGTCTGCTGGGGGCTGGGAGGGAAGGGCTGATGAGGGGGCAGTGAGGGAGGGCTGGGAAACTTCTCTGTGTGTTCAAAAAGTGTGCAGGAGAGTTTGTGTAAAGCCAGGGAGAGTAAAGTAAATTCTCCTATAGCACAGCCAGGGATTCTTCCAATTGTACCGAGACCAACACTACAATAGCCACCACTGATAGCCTGGAGGAACTGCCCCTGAACGGTGAGTGCACAATAAGCTCCTTTGGGAGATTTTATTACAGGACAATGTGCAACATATATAAACTAATGAGCTGCACATTTGTGACCTAAACAGCTTACATGCAACCAATAGGATCTACTTTCTGCAAATGTATTAATACCTGCAGATAGATCGTCCCTGTAATAATAATTACACAGCTCATATTACACACAGTCTACCTAGTTAACCTAATCACTATTGAAGTCCCTTTCACTAACTAGCTTCATCACCCTATTGAGGGACAGTTACCAGTTTACCAGGTCTATAGATTTCCCTAGAATCTATATAAGCAGAAACCAGCTTTGTTTTACATCAGATTTGTTTTATGTTTCACTATCTACAGCGCTTTGTTTATTTATTTGATTATCAGCCAATAGACTGAGGATTTGTCCCTATGTCGTTGACCTGTGCACTAGTCTATGTGTACATTACCATGTGGTTGCTTTGTTTGATCATTATGCAATGTAAGGGCAGGCGGTTGGTACAGAACTGGTAGTAATGTGTATAAGATAAAGATTGTTCTAGTGGTCCCAGGGAAAGGCAGGGACCGGCTGTATCTAAGCTCAGCTGGTAGACGGAAACTGTACTGTAAGTTTAGTACCTGGGATTCCCTATGATTGCTCTGAGCTTTACAGTCTATGTACTGATCATTTATAGGGATATTAGTGATTTCCCCTCAGTCACCAGGAACTCAGCGCAGTCTGATCCATCATATTGATACAATCACCACCACAGCACTCTGTGTTGTCTAACATTCTATTGTCCTGATGTAAGGCACCATAGGGCTACATAATGTGTAGGAGCACATCCCTTCCTTCTCTGGTTTCCACATTAGGGAATCTTCATGACACTGATGGATTTTCCTGCTTCTTGTTCTTGCAACAACTTAACCCTCTCACTGCTGAAGCCCTTAGAGAGATTCTGCATGTGGTGAATTGTGTGGAGTTTATCTGTCTCTTTGTTTATGTGATGGAGGGTTAATAGGGTGGAATAAAGCTGTAATTTGTAAAACTGACCATACCCTTATTACATAATGGAGAGGTTAGATGTTTCAATCTATCGAATAGATCTTTCTAGTATTGAAAATTACTGGTGGTTTAACCAAATGTCCTTTTGAATCTCTGGTCCATTCATTCTGTGATATCAATGCAAGATAATCAGTCCAGGCAGATGTCTTATCATTGTGAGAAGGACGGTAAGTAAGTTTCCTTGTGTACGGCCAGGTTTATGGTAGAAAATTAATAGGACGGTGTTTATATAGCCGCGGTATTATTAAATAACGTTACCAAACTCCTTTGGTATCTTTAATTTATGATGCAAATGTAAAATAACGACTGTGGGCGTGAATTAACAAACAGTATCATTAAATTACCACCATTAGTTAAATAACGCCTGGTATGGTTAAATAATGCCCGGTATGGTTAAAAAGCACCTGCTAGTGTTAAATAACACCTGGTAAGCATACATATAATGTAATCTGCTAGGTCCTCACCCCTGGATTACAGCAGATCAGCTGGAATACATGCTTCAATTTTCCTTTGCTGTTCTGGTCCAGCGATGCCCCTTCTTGACAGAATTTTAACAAAGTGAAGGTGTGCTTCTTGCATGGTGCATCTTCCTATAGGTCTTGACACCGGCAAGACTGACGAAAGACTGACGAAAGAGAAGTAAGTATTTCAGCTAATCTACCATAGACCCAGGGATGAGGGCCTAGAAGTTAAGGTCCTTACCCTGGGGACTTTTCAAGGTGAGGGTGGAAGGGGAGGTAAATATAGTTCTTCTTTAAGTATTTCCACTGGTATGAGTTCAGTTCATTATTTAAACATTCTATTCATGTGCCATGTGACAGATACTAACACTGGTTATTGGATAGTTATGCCATTTTATTCATTACTGTAGCCAAAACTAGATTCCAAGGAAAGACCCTTAAATTTTAATTCCCCTTATTAGTCTAATAGTCTTCCTAAAAAAAGAAACCTCTGTAGAGAATTTTTAACCAGACCGAAGTGGGATTGAACTGAACTGTTCCAGCAGAGCCAAGAAACTGCCTTGTTAACAAGTAAAGAACATACTGAATTACTTTCAATTACTGCCATATCCAAAATGACTTCTGGACTAATGGTAAATTGGAAAGTAGAATTAATAAAAAAACACACAGAGACAATGCTTCTGGAATTACAAACAAAATGTTTAGCAGCTTTATGTCATGTTTAACTTGAGAGTTTACCCGATCAGCAATTCTGTAAGCAAGCAGTTTGGTTGCTCCCACTATGTCATATAGAATGGATGTAGACGCAAGATGCTATCTCCCAGCGATCTTATTCAAGAGGAAAATACAAACATACGGTACTAACAACTTTTCAACTGATTTTAAAGTACCCAGGGTATGAACCAAAACACAACCCCTGGGTTTGCTTTAGATCCCCCATACCTGGGTTCCTGGTTTCGCTCATAGTGCTGGTCTGGCCCTGCCCCCTCTCACAGTCCAGGACTTTTTCTGAACTGGCCAATGGTTAGATCTGCTTCTTGTAGAGCGTGCAATCCGCTGAACAAGTGCCAGACTATGGTATGTGGGGGAGCCAGACCGGAACTATGAGCAGAACTTTGGAGCCTTAATATAGGGGAAACCCCTGAGGTGAAGTTCCAGTGGTTTAGGTCCTCATCCTGGAAACTTTTAGGAGATGGGGGTCGTGGAAGATGTCAGAGGAAATTTCATTATAATTTAAAGGAGAACTAAAGGAAGAATTTTCAAATCCACCTACAACCCTAAATTCCTTTTTCATATTGGTGTTGAATTTGGATCAATGGTCGTTATCGGTAAAAACCCGGTCGTTATTTTACGATAACGATCGGTATTTTACGATAACGATACCGATCTTTTATAAATAGGGCCCAATGAAGGGAATGGTCACCCTGCCCAGGCATGAGCAGTGACACACTCAGTCACAACTAGCCCTAGCATTGAGTGAGATGCAGCTGTACGTCATGTAACAGGGTAACAATTGATAACAAATGGGAACTAGGAATCCTAAAAGGTCAGAAGTCACAGTCCATAAAAAGTATCACAGTACTTTTTACTACAGGTCTGTTAACAGATCATTTGCTTTGAGCCAGGGGTGTCAGTACCATGGGATCAGCACAAGGGGCCCCTACCCCTCTTTTCCTACCACAGATACATCCCCTAACACAGGCAACTGTTGTAGATGTTTTGCTGGTGGCCTGTGGTTACTGCTACAACAGTAAAATGAAATGGTGCTCAGGGGGATTTTTATGTCTGGCAGGATTATCCACAAGGCAACCCTAGGCACCTACCTAGGGCCCCGGAAACTTCTAGGGGCCCAGCTTCAGAAGCAGTAACAATATTATAAGCAAAAAAATATATGAAGCAAAAAGGGGGCCCTAAATGATGGCCCTGCCTAGAGCCCCACATGATCTTAATCCATCTCTAGGCTGACATTAATGACATTTCTTTTTTCCTTTTAATGGAAATGTTGAGCTAAACAATTGAAAGGTAAGGAACAATCCCTACATGTTATAAGCATGCTATGTTATTTCCTTTTTCTGGATTTGACCTGAGGATTAACCTATCTACCTGTACTGCTCAGAGCTCCCATGTAAACTATAGGGGGCACTCTTCATAGTTTCCTTATTAGACTTAACTACACACTGGCAGATATTTTGGACAGACCAACCAATATTTTGGTCAATCAGGACAAAATATTGGAGATACTTATTTAGCTGCCTGAGATTGTTCTTTTGTCCAAATCAGACAAAAATCATTCGAACATGTCTGTACATTTCGGTTGACTGACAATTTTTGCCATGGCCAATGATATGTTGGCCTGGATGACCCCTTGGTAGCTGCTGAATTATCTGCCCATGTGTACCCATCCTTATAACTGTCTGATGCTCTGCACGGTATTGGTGCTGTGGCTGTTTCCACTGTTGTTTCATATGTGAATAATGAATATTATGGGTATTATGGGTTTCTCAAAATAAACAATGTGATCGGGTTTTCTCACTGTATAAGTACAGTTTGATATTTTGACCCAAACAACCATTTGCCACTATGAAGGTTTAACAGACATCGGTCGATATTTTATCCCAGTAGTCCAATATAGCGGTAAGTTGGTGGAAGTATCAGTGTGTGTACCTAGCCTCTGGTTGATGGAAGTGCAGACTGCATACACTAGCCAGCATGATTAATAAACCCTGTATTAGGGAAGGGAGCACAGGGCATTAATGTATATTCTCTAATAATATGTAATGCAAAATCAAGGCAACTGGAATAATAATAAAAATGTACTCAGGAAGATTATGTGATATTAATGAAATATGGACCGATATTATACTACAAAACTAGAAAATGGCAATCAGGACAGTTCTACTTGTGTTTTGGGCTCTCAAACACCAAAATACTTCAAATCAAAAAGAGCTTTATCGGCAGGATTAGTTTACATGTTGACATTGCCAAGGCAAACAAAAATAAGAAAACATGTTAGTATAGGGAATATAGAGGGGTTCATAACACGATACTCCAACACTGAATGTAATTGGGTGGTGAACTTTCCAGTATATAGTAACATAGTAACATAGTAATTAAGGTTGAATAAAGACATTCGTCCATCAAGTCCAACCTATTCCCCTTTTTTTTTTTTTTTTTTTTTTTTTTTAACCCTACCTAACAGTTGATCCAGAGGAAGCAAAAAAACCCCAGCTAAAAAGGGGGGAAAAAATTCCTTCCTGACTCCAAACGGCAATCGGAAAGTATCCCTGGATCAACCAGATCTATGCATTAATACCAGTAATCTCAATATTTTTAGTTTTAGAAACTTATCCAGGCCTTTTTTAAAGTTATTCAATGAATTGCCATTACCACCTCTGCTGGAAGACAGTTCCACAGTTTCACCGTTCTCACTGTAAGAAACCTCTCCTAACTTGAAGATGAAACTTCTTTTCTTCCAACCTTAAAGGATGTCCACGAGTCCTCTGATATGACCTATTAGTGAACAATGCACCAGAGAGTTCACTGTATGGGCCATTAATATATTTGTATAAGGTTATCATGTCCCCACGCAACCGCCGCTTCTCCAATGTAAACAGCCCTAACTTGTCTAATCTGCCTGCATATTCAAGCCCCTCCATTCCCCTTATTAATTTAGTTGCCCTTCTCTGACTGCTTCCATTTCCAAGATGTCCCTTTTGTATATGGGATTCCAAAACTGCACCGCATATTCCAAATGAGGCCTTCCCAGTGCCTTGTAAAGAGGAGATATATTTTTCTCTCTTGAATCTATTCCCCTCTTATACAAGACAATATCTTGCTAGCTCTAGCTGTTGCTACCTGGCATTGTTTGCTACAGCTAAGTCTGTTATCTACCAGAACCCCCAAATCTCTTTCCATTTCAGATGCACCTACCACAGAGTTATTTATGGTGTAGGTGGCACAGGGATTATTAAATCCCAAATGCATCACCTACATTTATCAACATTGAATCTCATCTGCCATTCTGCTGCCCATTTTGATAATCTATCTAGGTCTGCTTGCAGCACTTGCACATCATTGGAAGTTTCCAAAGCTCTGCATAATTTAGTGTCATCAGCAAACACAGAGACCTTGCTCTCAATGCCCCTTCTAAGTCATTTATAACAGTTTAAACAGAAGCGCCCCAGTACAGAACCCTGAGGAACTCCGCTTAGAACTTATCCCACATAGATGTAGCTCCATTAACCACCACTCTCTGTTTGCGGTCCAATAACCATTTCTCTATCCATGAACAAATGTTTTCTTCAAGGCCAACAGTCCTCAGTTTATACATTAGTCGCCTATGTGGCACAGTATCAAAGGCTTTTGCAAATCCAAATATACCACATCCACAGTTGGCCTGAATCTAACTTCTTACTCACTCATCTTCATAAAAACCAATTAAATTTGTCTGGCATGATCTATTTCTCATAAATCCATGCTGACTACTACTAATAAGATGATCTCTGGAGACAAAGTCAAGGATATGATCCCTTAACAAAGTTTCCATCACCTTCCCTACCACTGATGTTAGGCTTACAGGTCTATAGTTACCAGGCTGTGAACGACTACCTTTTTTGAATATTGGTATTACATTGGCTTTTTTCCAATCCAGCGGCACATCCCCAGACAAAAGCGAATCTGAAAAGATGAGACACAGTGGTCTTGCTAGAACTGAACTAAGCTCTTTTAAAATCCTAGGATGCAATCCATCTGGTCCTGGCGCTTTATTGATATTAACTTTGTCTAATTGATTCCGTACCATATCCTCTGTTATCCAATGTGAAAACTCTTCATTTCCTCCCTGCACATTGTTACAATCCCTACTGTAAGGATTCTCAACAGAAAAAAACCGATGTAAAAAAACGGTTTAGCAGATTAGCCTTTTACTGTGTCATTCTTGCCAACCAATAATGTCTAAAGGATCTGCAATCACATTCTGGCTATATAGAAGTTTTTCTACAGTCTGTAGGCAAAACTCTGGAAAAAGATAATGATTTTTCAAAGGTCAATAGGAATTGAATTTGCAGTAATGACTGTGTGTAAGTTGCTAGTGTGCCATTGTTTGTAATAGTTTTAATAGTTACGCAAAGAAGTCAACGGAAATTTAGCAAGATATAATTAGGAAAGAAAAAGGGTGGATTGGCTTGACAGTATTTTGGTGGGTGATATTTTAATTGCTGTTAAGGATAGGCAACTCTATGGCCAAAATATGAGTGAGGTGATCCGATTTGTGCAATCACCATTGGTGCGCATTGCATGTGTTGCTATTAACTAAATTACATAGGAAAACGGCAGAGCATGCATACAATGCAAAATCATGCATTCTTCCGCTACAACAACTGTAACGCTAATTATGAAATGGTACAGTGGGGTCTAATCCTAAGCTACGCTTTCAAGTCTGCCTATGTTGCCCTTACTAAGGCCAGTGGTTTAATTAAGGCAAAGTGATTACCCTAGATGGAATCAAAGCTGAACAAGTCACAAACAATTCAGACTGTGCGTTTCAGTCTTGGTATGTATGGAGTAGAATCGTTTATCTCTGGTGGAATAGGAAGATGGACAACAAGATTTAGAAACTTTGAAGAGCAGGTGAAGTAACCGATGCCATATGGTCTCATGGTCTCAACCTCTTCTATATTCCTTCAAAGGGAATGTTATAAAGATCAAAGGGCTTCTGTGAAAGTGGTGGAAAGTTTTAGATGCTTTCTAGGTACCATAAATAGTCACAATGATAACAGCTCCACAGGTTACTTTTCAGCAAGACTGCCGATTCTATGGATTTCTAGGATACTATGGACACATGGTTTGGTTGGTGGCTCTCTGTTATTGCCTTGTTTGATCTGTCTGTATTACAAAAGCTTCTCACTATTTATTTTGCACCTTATCCACATGCCTCCAAAACTAATTCTTAGACCCTGGGTTTTACAAGGCTTCCCACAACTCGAATTACAAAATGGCACAAACCCCAAACAGACAGGAATAACTGCGCCAGTGGAGGCCTGACACAATCCTTCAAAAGATTTATAAAATATATATGGCAATCTGGGAGACTGGTCAATGTTATTGATCCCATGATCAATGTAATTGTATTTTTTAATGTACAGTGCTGCGTACCCAAGTGGCGCTTTATAAATAAAATTATACATAGATACATACATCCTCAGGGTGGTGGTATGGTGGCCATACACATGCGATTTCCTCCGCATCACAAAGATCACATTGGTATCTGCCTGAACACATGCTGGGGGAACCACAAACATAGACCGTGCGGCCATATACAGTACGATCTGATCAGCTCCCTTAAAGTAAAGGCAGACAATACCGACCGACCGTAATGCCGACTGCAGTCGTTTGTTCGCCACTCCGGTAGGTCAGGAACAGCCCCTACACACTGACGTTAATGGGTAAATCCTGTTGTTCCCCCGATGGGATTTTCCCATTATCGTTTGTGAGTATGGCCACCTTTACACTTGCAGAGCCTATGTGTAAAGAGTATTGGAATGTATTCTGCCCTCTAGAACTAAGTGGTGAGGCGCTGCTTTAAACAGTAATCCAATAAACTAGCCATTGTAACTGGATACCAGACTGGCTACTGTGATGTCATTTGTTGTGTAGTATAGTATGGATTAACACTAATCACTAGGTCCCTATTCATGATCATTAGAGTTTTAGTTGTTGTTAGTCTGGAGAATTTCCACTATAACCTGTAGTAGTTGAATTGATTGTAACTGTATTAGTGCACTTGTAGCATACAAAAAAAATGAGAAAGTATAATTTTATTATTTGTACTTACAATATTTTTCTTAATAGATTAGCATTCAGGAGCTTTCTCCCTTCTTTTGTTAGTTGCCAGATGATGTAAAGATCTGAAGAAGGGAGGAAGCTCCCGAAAGCTAATTTGTTAAAGGATAACTATTCTCTAAGATGTAACTATTTAAAAATGGAAAGTACCTGGGGCAGGAAGGTAGGATTGATTATTCCCATCTCCCAACATTGTTTTGTTGTGGAGCCTAAGCACATACAGTTTTCATTTGCCAGGAGGAAAACTGGCAGAATCAGTATTCTTTGGCCTGGTGCTTCTCACAGAAATAATATTGGGAGATAGGAATTACCAATCTTGTATCCCTGTCCCAAAGTTCTTTTCATTTTAACTGTATTTTAAAAATGTTTATACACGCGATAGTTATCCTTTTAAGAAAACTATTGTTAGTGCAAATAAAAATCACAAAAGTATCACATTCTATACTATTTTATTTTTTTGTACACTATAACCTGAGCTCAAGTAAGCAGTAAAGTGCTCCCTACTAATATTTTTATAGGATATTAGCCTAAACACATTTTCTTGGCCAGTTGCCAAGGATCTGTTGTTTAACATGATGCATTGCTTCCATTGATAAATCAGTGTGAAGTCAGATCCTCCAAGCATTACTATTCTTCCCCCGACCCACTGGTTTAGGCATGCTCAATGTGCTTTGCCCAGGTGTGACAAAGGAGCTGTGCAGTGTTCTTACAGTAAGAAAGGGAGAGAATGGAAATAAAGTAACAGCAGGGTTAGATGCAGAGAAAGTGGATATAAAGGGTTTTTGTATACAGTCCTAATCAATCAGGAAGGCACAACTTGTATTTCTTGAATTTTATTGCAGGTTTACTATAAAGCTGACAATGCAGGAAACATTTGTTCAAACCCAAAAAACGATTGTGTGACGATTGAATAAACCATAGAGAATCAAACACTAATATAAAGACTTGCATTGAGAGATCATGATCGTTCCTATTACAGTCTTTCCATTGAACTGCTGCACAAAGCCATTGCTGTTCCTTATAGTTATTTCTATCAAAAATGTCAGAATAAAGTGTTTTTTTAAAGCAGAAACAGAATCCCAGACAAGGAATGACTTCAGGTAACATGATACCTCCTATGGTGAATGCATTTTAATTTTGCAAGATAATAACGTCCCATTTACATTATTCAACCCACAGGAAATCGCCAAATACCTTCCATTGGGTTTTTCCAGTCATCAGACGTAAACCAGTCTAAATTGTAGAGAATTATGGGGAATATTGACCTTAGTTCAACCACATTCCCTATTCAGATAATTACAACAGTGTATAAAGTTTCCAAGTCCCCCATTTTTTAGACTGACTTAGAAACAATAAGTGCAATGGAAACTCAATCTTATTTATTAAGCAGTAAAACAAAAAGGCTATTTTCTCAAGTCAATGTTTATGGCCTTTGGTTTACTTTTAGGAAGGTAACCATGATTAAAATCATTCTCTGCACTCCTCCGAATTTTGAGGGTTTTCTTTGCTGGGTGCTTCTAGTCCACCATGGCTAGTGGTACATATCACAAGATAAGAAAATAGTCCATCAGCGCACACCAGTCTTGATTCAAATGGGTGTTTTATACACACATAATGTTTTGGTGCTTACATAGCACTTTCATCAGACGAGGAGATCCATTAAATAACTGGATCTGGCTAGAGGAACTTGGCCCTATCTAGCATGTATTTATTTTTCTCCTCCTTGCCCTTTGTTCCACAGTATAGTAAGAACCCCCATTATAATTCTCTGTTGGCCTCAATGGGCTTTATATAAATTTGGATTCCCTTAAAGGGCATGTCCACCCCCAAAACTAAAATTTAACCCCTTACTGGCCACATCAAGTAGTTTAAAACAATCCTTACCTTACATTCCTGCTCAAAATAGTTCCCCTGCTGTGCCCCTCCAAAGTCCAGGAAACTGCTGTGTAGGAGCAGTGTGTGACTCATGCTGTGCCTGAGACTTCCTCAACCTCATCAAGGTTGAGGCATGCTCAGTGCAGCCCTCCCTGCCTCTCAGCCAATCACGGACGCGGCTGCCGGTCCCGCCCCCTGCTTTCAATTCCATGCAAGCAGAGGGCCTGAACACTGCAGCGGAGGAGAGAGGGCAGGTAAGTAAGAATCAGGGGACTTTCTAACAATTATATTAATGCGGTTGGGGCTGGGGGAGCATGCCCTACCACATATCAAAAGTTAAATTTTGGGGTGGACATGCCCTTTAAACTTTAAACTGACATTTTTTTATTGCCCCATGAATAGCTGTGAGACATACAAAAGAAAAGACATTATATAGTTGGTTTGTGCGACGAAGGGCACATTACAACCAAACTTTAACAATGGATTGCAGCACATCTACCGCAAACCAGGAGTTCTTGCTCCTACCTCCCCTGGAATTATGGAGTTATTATTGTAGAGTTACCTTAGAAAGATATCCTTAGATAGATATTCTATTCTTAGGATCCAGTCCCTGTTGGTCTCACCACTTCTTCCATTCCCCCCCTCTCCTTTATTATTTCCCTCACACAATAATTTCCTCAGACATAATTTGGACATTACATCACTGGAATATGAGGTTTGGGTTCGGAGGCCTCTGGGGTCAATTAGTTATTTCCTTAGTAGTAAGTTACATGATCTGGTAGTGCGTGGGGAACCCTGTGATGGAGCAAGGGGATGTGAGCTGGATAATATAGTGTGTGGGGGAGAAGAATGTGTTACTATAGGAATGAACACAGTCACAGTGTAATATGCACATTTATGAATGAATGAATGATCCTGTTTATTGTAATGTTACTGTAAGCAGCTTTATATCGAGTGTGCTAAGAAACACAAGCTCCAAGCAAAATCTCATCAGGCCTAGAAACTCTTATTATATTCTTTAATGCAGTTTTATTATGTTATAAAAAATAAGTCTATAGGTCTATAGGTCTGCTACTGTATGTGGATAACCGGTGTCCTCTGTGTATAGATTGGAGCAGTTTTGTTTATAGGAATAGCAGTGATCCATTTCTTACTGGTTTGTCATTTAGTCTACGCTAGTTCCCCAATGATTTCTTAGGGGGTCTCATCTCCAGTGTAAAGGGTGTGAACGTTTAGTGTGCCAATAACGTACATTTGCAAGAAAAAGTATGTGAACCCTTTGGAATTATATGGATTTCTGCACAAATTGGTCATAAAATGTGATCTGATCTTCATCTAAGTCACAACAATAGACAATCATAGTCTGCTTAAAGGGCATGTCCACCCTTTTAAAAACATTCCCCCAGGCCCAACCGCATCATTAGATTTTCCAGAAAGTGCCCCGATAGTTACTTACCTTACCTCTTTCCCCCGCCGCAGAATCCCGGCCCTCTGCTTGCACTGAACTGCAAGCAGGGGGCGGGACCAGCATCCGCGTCTATGATTGGCTGAGAGGCAACCAATCATGGACGCGGCTGCCAGCAGTTCAGAACGCCCGGGGAAAGAGGTAAGGTAAGTAACTATCGGGGGAGTCTCTGTAAAATTTAATAATGCGGTTGGGGCTGGGGGAAGGCAACCTAATAATGGGCAAAGGGTTTTAATAGGGGGAGGGCTTGTAAAATGGGAGAGAGGGGGGGAGAGGAGGCCTGCAGTGTGCAGGACTTAATTCTCCTGGAGGAGAGACAGGAGGCAGAGTCCTATATGGACTCTGCTATCCTCCTTGTGGCCAGCTTTTCAGACTTGGGGGGGGGGGGAGGATCCAGGAGAACCATTTGGATCTGGGATGTTAGGTAAGGATTTCATTACACTACTCAGTGGGGCCAGTAGTGGGGAGGACTATAGTTTTGGGGGTGGACATGCCCTTTAAACTAATACCACACAAATAATGAAATGTTTCCATGTTTTTATTGAACACACCATCTAAATATTCACAGTGCAGGTGGAAAAAGTATGTGAACCCCTAGACTAATGACATCTCCAAGAGCTGATTGGAGTGAGGTGTCACCCATCAATGAGATGAGATTGGAGGTGTTGGTTACAGCTGCCCTGAACTATAAAAACACACACCAGTTTTGGGTCTGCTTTTCCCAAGAAGCATTTCCTGATGTGAATGGTGCCTCGCACAAAAAGCTCTCAGACCTACGATTAAGAATTGTTGACTTGCATAAAGCTGGAAAGGGTTATAAAAGTATCTCCAAAAGCCTTGCTGTTCATCAGTCCATGGTAAGACAAATTGTCTATAAATGGAGAAAGTTCAGCACTGCCGCTACTCTCCCTAGGAGTGGCCGTCCTGTAAAGATGACTGCAAGAGCACAGCGCCGAATGCTCAGTGAGGTGGAGAAGAATCCTAGAGTGTCGGCTAAAGACTTACATCCCTGTTAGCAAATCTACGATACGTAAACCACTAAACAAGAATGGATTTCATGGGAGGAAATCACAGAGAAAGCTGCTGCTGTCCAAAAAAAACAAAACATTGCTGCATGTTTAAACTTTGCAGAAGAGAACCTGGATGTTCCAGAGCAGTACTGGCAGAATATTCTGTGGACAGATGAAACCAAAGTTGAGTTGTTTGGAAGAAACACACAACACTATGTGTGGAGATAAAAAGGCACAGCATGGTGGTGGGGGCATCATGGTTTGGGGCAGCTTTGCTGCGTCAGGGCCTGGACGGATTTCTATCATCAAAGGAAAAATGAATTCCCAAGTTTATCAAGACATTTTGCAGGAGAACTTGAGGCCATGTGTCCAGCAGCTGTGAAGCTCAGCAGAAGATGGGGTGTTGCAACAGGACAACCAGCCAAAGCATAGAAGTAAATCAACAACAGAATGGCTTAAACTGAAGAAAATACACCTGGAGTGGCCCAGTCACTGACCTCAACCTGACTGAGATGCTGTGGCATGACCTCAAGAAAGGGATTTACCAAGAATATTGCTGAACTGAAACAGTTGTGTAAAGAGGAATAGTCAAGCATTATTCCTGACCATTGTTCAAGTCTGATCTGCAACTACAGGAAACGTTTGGTTGAAGTTATTGCTGCCAAAGAAGGTTCAACCAGTTACTAAATCCAAGGATTCACATACTTTTTCCACCTGCACTGTGAATGTTTACATGGTGTGCTCAATAAAAACATGGAAACATTTCATTATTTGTGTGGTATTAGTTTAAGCAGACCATGATTGTCTATTGTTGTGACTTATCGGTATCTGAAGATCAAATCACATTTTATGACCAATTTGTGCAGAAATCCATATAATTCCAAAGGGTTTCACATACTTTTTCTTGCAATTGTAATTATCTTTACTGTTTGGTTTAATTTACATGATTATTTCCTGTTATTTCACCTTTATCGTTTTGACATTGTGTTACTCAACAGTGACAATTATAAGTATATTATCCACTAGTCTTAATTGTAAATGTCTCAAGTCTCAAGGAGAAATAACAGTTAAAAGTTATCCTGAATGGATCCTTCTTGGAATTGGGTGTGACAGAGATTGAAGATAATATCTGTGGTCCATATGTTTTCTTATTCAATCCAGAACATATCCATAGACATTCACTATATACATCCAGAGTCATCAGATTGCATGGAATTGTTTTATACAGGAATCTTTAGTTCTTAGGGTTAAGCTGTAGCCATACACAGGCCAGTTGTAAGCCCAACCGTCTCAAGCGACTAACAAACTTGTGTATTGGGTCCCATTTGAGTCGTTTGTGATCTGTTCTGCCGGATCAATGAACCACGCAAACCGATACACACGTACATTTGCCATACATATCAACATTAATCTTACGTCTGTTAAGTATGTGGCTCAGTATTTACACACAGTGTATTGTTACAGTATATACAGGTATTGACCGAGTACCTGGTTTCAAGGGGCTGAATGGATCCTCTGGCTTTAGTCATGATGTATTGTTGCTTATACAGAGAACAATCAGGTGAAGGCAGTCAGCAAGCAGACACAGGCTCTGTCACATTCTGTCAGGGCTCTCGGTGGCCTGGTCTGGCCTCAGGCTGACACCTTGGAATCTGTAATGTTTGCTTATTACACGGGTCCCACGTTGAAACAGCAGTTGTATGGAAAAGTATACAATGTACTCATCATACACACAATGTATCAAACATACCAAGGTACAGATACCTGACACAATGCACACACCCTGCTGGCACTTCCATCTTCTCTCTTAGCATCCAGATTACCCAGAACAACCTTCTGGCAATGGAACCCTCCCCATGGAGTCACACACATAGGCCACTATAGGGATTATTCTATAACAGGAATTCACACAGGCTAATTAGTCTCTAAAAAGAAAACGGCCCTAATTTCCGTGTAGATAATTTTGTATCTAATTCTATACAGTACATGTGAAAAGGAGCTGCCATGCTGCCAGGCCAAGTGATCTGCAGAGTCATTGCAAGCAGTGGTGCATCCTGTACCTTTTCACGTGGCATTAAGTAAGGTGAAGTCTGGTAAAAGCTGGGCATGGTTTGTACGCCAGTGGCGGGTAATGTTACCGTGCCCCATATTCCATTGTAAACTTTACTAACTTACTAAAATAACAACAGTTAAAACTGATTATTCCTTCTTATTTTTTCAATGCTGGTGATAGAATTCTGCTTCTGTATTAGGTAAGGTTCCAACCTAAATAAAAGTAATAGAAGGTTCCAAAGGCAGCAATAGAATTTTCTGTGTAATTAAACATGCAGAACAAAACCATTGGCACGTAATAGCTCATAGCACAGGCAAACTGCCAACACGCCATACACAGTGGGTCTCTCCATAGGTATTTACGTAAGATGCTAAACATCTGCTCAGAAGTGATAGTGTACAGTATAAGCACAAGGAGAGGCCCTGACCAGCGAGAAGGGAACACAGAGGATTCACCGTCTCCAGGTTGCAGATTAAGAACAAGGGGACATATTTATAATTAAAGGACAGCTATACTCACCTTTTCTCCAGTTCCACAGCTGCATAGTACCAAGGGTGACCTAAATTTAATAATTTAGGTCACCCTTAAATATTAATATTAATAATTTAGTAATATTTAGAAAGTTTCCACAGCGCTCCAGTCCGTTCTACCCCTCTGCCACTGTCAGTGACATTTCGCAATGTTGCCACTGGGAAGACACACTTCTTTGCAAAGCCTTGCCATAATTAAATAGTGATCACATTTCTATTTTATTAATGATCACTTTTCTATTTTATGGATCATTATTCTTATTTAAGGATCACTATTTAATAAACAGAATATACTAGCAAACCCTATGGCGCGCACCCCCCTCCCCCACGAGCACCATCCCCAGCGCACGCATTCCAGCGCATCTGCACCCCCAATCCTCCTCCCCCAGGCCCACCTGGGGCCAGCGGTTGGATGACATCACATGCGGGCACAGATGGGTGCAGGGTCCATGCATATTGACAGGTTTGATTTAGTATATAGGATTCTATATATATAGAATAACCACAATTATACATAGAGTATATTTATGTATATAGAATATACTCTGTATAATTGTGGTTACTCTATGTATATAGAATATATTTAAAATTGTGGTTACTCTATGTACAGTATATAAAATATACTCTGTATAATTGTGGTTACTCTATGTATAGTATATAGAATATACTCTGTATAATTGTGGTTACTCTATGTACAGTATATAAAATATACTCTGTAAATTGTGGTTACTCTATGTACAGTATATAGAATATACTCTGTATAATTGTGGTTACTCTATGTATAGTTTAGAATATACTCTGTATATTGTGGTTACTCTATGTACAGTATAAAATTACTCTGTATAATTGTGGTTACTCTATGTATAGTATATAGAATATACTCTGTATAATTGTGGTTACTCTATGTATAGTATATGATATACTCTTTTAATTGTGGTTACTTATGTACAGTTTGTTCTCTGTATTTGTGGTTACTCTATGTTATAGAATATTTTGGATTATATATTTGGGACGCTTGGCTCAGCAGGAAGGGTAGGTTTCAGGGAAAGCAGAGGGGAAGAGTGGGTTTGTCAGGGACAGCAGATTTTAAAAGAGCTGAGCAGGCAGCCATTTTATACGGCGGTGATTGAAAGAAAGTTAGGGCCTACCACAGTCATGACTTATTGCTCAGAAATTCTGATTAAAATGATTTATTATTTGCCATTTTGATACATACCATATATACTCGAGTATAAGCCGAGGTACCCATTTTGCCTCCAAAATTAGAAAAACATGATTGACTCGAGTATAAGCCGAGGGTATACAGTAACCCTATACCTTTCCACTGTAGATGTTGGAAACTACAACTCCCAGCATGCTTGGTTGCTGGGAGTTGTAGGTTCCAACCACCTATAGTAGAAAGGATTGGGGGTTACTGTGTGCATACTGTCCCCCACCCTAATACCTTTCCACTGTAGATGTTTGGAAACAACTCCCAGCATGCTTGGTTGCTGGGAGTTGTAGTTTCCAACCACCTAGTAAAAAGGTAATGGGGGTGTCTGCATGGCATACTGTCCCCCCAGCCCTCCCCCCAGTCCCCCCCCAGCTCACTTACCATACCTGGTCTTCAGTCGTCCTCTCTCTGGCCGGATGCCGCAATCCAGAAGCAGCCGCGAGTAGGCCGGCAGTTCCCAGTACTGCTTCGCGGCTGCGCAAGACGTCATCCCGCCAGCGTGCGCATGAACATCATCGCGCAACCATGAAGAACTACTGGGAACTGCCGGCCTGACTCGCGGTGCTTCTGGATTGAAGGTAAGTGTCTTGTAACTCGAGTATAGCCGAGGCAAGGTTTTTAGGTTGATTTTTAAACCTAAAAACCTCGGCTTATACTCGAGTATATACGGTATATATTATTAGGAATATTTATCCTACCCATTGTAATGTCAACATCTTGGCAAAGGAACAGGACTTATTCAAGAGAGGTGTCAAGAAGGTCATTTATGTGAAAATAAAGAAACCAAGCCTGAATAGAGGTAGGGGGTTTTGACACCAACTGTCTGCCATGCACAATGCTGTTTTGACACCTTACCCGGGGCATTTTCGATAACACCTTTTAGACTCAATGCAATCACACCTTGCATTCAGAAGGTCCCTAACACCTGGCAGTGATATGCTAATTGGGACTTTCCAGGGTACTTAATTGCCAACAGATCCTTGTGCAAGTCATTCTGAATTGAGAGATCCAGTCGGATGACTAGCAAAATGTCTTTAAGAACTAAACTTTAAGTTCAGATGATCTAACTAAATAAAACAGATATACCATGACCTGGATGAATGAGAACCTCCACAAGCGTATTTCCTAGATAAATCACACTGAGCATGTCTGTCCCACTGAGAGAGGTAATAAAGGGAGTGTAAAAGTCAAACTTTGCACATTTTACACAGGTGTATCTTTAGATAAGAATTGCTTAGAAGACAAATTATAGATATATAGACTATAATATAGACTTTGTGTTTTCTCAGCTGTATGTCACAATACAATGTGAGACTGTAGTTCTTCTTTAAATAGAAATAGGTATTAATTATTGTGCTGTTCATTTTATTCTGACAGTGAGCTGTATGAGCTTGTTCTCTGCTGGCTCCATCATTCCATACACTTTCTAGCAGTAAATGATCCTCTTCTTTTGACCTTGAATAATAACTTAACCAATGAAAACAATATGGCAGCTCCCGCTGGCACGCAGAGTTCCATACTCTACGGGACATTTTTATTTCCTAATAAATGATTTTGTTTGATGTGGTGAGGTAGCAGCTCTTTCATGATGTTTTTGAACATGCCTAGTTCACCTAAGGGCTTGTGAAAGATAATTAGTTTATTTCCATGGATGATGCAGAGGCTGCTACATGATTGGATCGTTATTTATTTCCCCGTCAGTAACCGATAGTTTTCTGGAGAGAAGAACCTCTGGGGCTGTTAGAGACAGGAAGTAAAATATAATAACTACCTACAATAAAGAGATTGCAGAGCAGGGGCAGCAATGATACATCACACCCCTGGATAGTCCAGACACTGTTCCAAATACCATGAGGAGTAACTGGGAATTACTGCTGCCTATTCGCTATTAGTGGAAGCCTCCCATTATATCTTGAACTACAAACTACAAAACAAATTCCATCAATACTACACAGGGTTTAGTTGTAGGGAAAACAGTACTGGGCTCATTTATCTAGAGCCACTGGGTCATTTTTCAGAGTAAAAGTTGCTAAAGCCAATTCAATATCTTTGCCCGGCTGGACGGATTTTGCAAATGTGTAAACCATGTACATGTGCAACCAACACTTGCAATTTAATTGCAAGCATTTGTTGCTTAGCCTTAGCATTCATCCCTTGTGGGATTTACCTACAACTGCAAAAGCGATATTGAATTCTCGTTTTAACCGGAGCAATTGTGGCTCTGGGTAACTCTCCCTGTACATGTGCTGCTGGTCCCCTAGCCTCAGAAAGATCCCTTTGTATGTATACATACTGAGAGTGAGTACAAGGGGGCCGATCGCTCTGCAGGTAAGGATCACTTCATCATTTTATTGAAGACAAATGTGCTTTATGAACAGAAGCCAGTGAAACAAAAAGATACAACGGAGGTGCAACAAATGTAAGTCTGTCTATATATATTAGACTGATACATACTGTAATAAGTATGGTGTATACATACTGATACATACTGTAATAAGTATGGTGTATACATACTGATACATACTGATAAGTATGGTGTATACTACTATGACATACTGTAATAAGTATGGTGATACAACTGATACATACTGTAATAAGTATGGTGTATACATACGGATACATACTGTAAAAAGTATGGTGTATACATACTGATACATACTGTAATAAGTATGGTGTATACATACTGATACATACTGTAATAAGTATGGTGTATACATACGGATACATACTGTAATAAGTATGGTGTATACATACTGATACATACTGTAATAAGTATGGTGTATACACACTGATACATACTGTAATAAGTATGGTGTATACATACTGATACATACTGTAATAAGTATGGTTGTATACATACTGATACATACTGTAATAAGTATGGTGTATACATACTGATACATACTGTAATAAGTATGGTGTATACATACTGATACATACTGTAATAAGTATGGTGTATACATACTGATACATACTATGTAAGAGTATGGGTAACATACTGATACATACTGTAATAGGTATGGTGTATACATACTGATACATACGTTAATAAGTATGGTGTATACATACTGATACATACGTAATAAGTAGGTGTATCATACTGATACATACTGATAAGTATGGTGTTACAATGAACATACTGTAATAAGTATGGTGTATACATACTGATACATACTGTAATAAGTATGGTGTATACATACTGATACATACTGTAATAAGTATGGTGTATACATACTGATACATACTGTAATAAGTATGGTGTATACATACTGATACATACTGTAATAAGTATGGTGTATACATAGTGATACCATATACGTAATAAGGTATGTGTATACATACTGATACATACTGTAATAAGTATGGTGTATACATACTGATACATACTGTAATAAGTATGGTGTATACATACTGATACATACTGTAATAAGTGACTTGGAATATCTTTATATTTCACAATAAGATATCAAGTTAGTATACTTAATGTTCTGTTGCAGTAATCGCTCCTGTCCTATTGGGTAGCTTGTGTAGGCGACAATATTGATGGAAATGATCAGACCAGGAGGTTGTCCAAACGTTGCAGTAATGTCTGGGAGGTAATTATCTAGTAATAGTGTATATTACCATATAGTGTATGTATATTACTGACTGTAGAAACCCACTGGTCTGCTGAGTCAAAATCATTTTTATTAATAATTATAAAGAGAGTTATTTATGTATCCAAGGGTTCATGATTTGAATCAGCCATTGTTCTGTATTTAAGTATATATTATTATAACGAATTTGCCTCATCTTAATCTTTAAATGAATACACGTAAGCAGCACTTACTCTGAGGTGTGTGTGTTGCTTCAAGCCTTCAACCCAGTACTTGCTCAGGCTAAACTTTCCCCCTCAAACTGTTAACCGATGCCTCCTTTATAAAGCATGCTCTGTAATCACTATGAGCCAGAACTAGGAGGGGAAATTTCCCAGAACTACAGAAGAGTTTATCATAAAAAGGCTATGTTCACACTGAACCTGGATAACATCGTACGTGCATAGCGGTGTCCATTGATTTCAATCGCACTGCTATGTGATAACGCAGCAAACTGCTGTATGTTGTGTATTGCACGCAATGCATCGCAGCTCATAGGTGTGAACGCTTGACATCGCACCAAAATGTCCCCTACTGTGAACAAGCCCTAAGGCACATGCTTTAGATTAGGCACTGTAGTTTAGATACCCTTAAAAGTATTTTCCATTTCATAGAAAGGAGCATCTGGGCTCCTTTTATCTCACTCTTTCTCCATCCAAGCTTCGCGTGCAAGAGCTTTCCTTATGTTGAATAAAGGAGATCCAATAAACCACAGTCCACCACTTTTGGGATGGGACCTGCCATCCACCCGTCAGATGTTAAACTTGGCTGGTTGGTTTATTAATGTTAATAACGTTTTTGGTAATTACCCTCCGTAACATATACAATGCCATATAAATGTTTATGTTATCGTCTGTTTTGACCCTGGTGCAATGGGATGGTTGATGTTCTGTGCACTTTACTTGACACCATTTGCTTAATTACCCATATATTTTTAAACAGCAAAGACTTTATATCTGTGGCTTAATAAGTTTCTTCTTGTTTCTGAGATTTTGTGGGCCATGCTATTCATATAGCATGAGACTGCCAGATGCCTCCTGTTATAAGAAGGTGCTGCTCCGTTTTTATGTGCAGTGGAGGGCTTTTTGCTCCTTTTGGACCACTTCACCCTAAGCTTTCTAGCTGCCTTGTCTAAGTTTCTTCCGAAATGCTTGGCCTGAATAAGGGGGAAAAACTCCCGTGACCCAACCTTACCCCCACCTAATAACACAAAAACTCACACACCACAATTCAATTGTAACAAAAGAGGCCACAGCATTTATTTTGTTTATCATTGACATGTGAAAGTCATACATAACATTTTAGACATTAGCATTTTTAAACAGTATATATGATAAAAACAGTACCTATACTAAATAACCTAACAACCTGTCTATCCTACAAGGAGGGGTGGCCAGGGGGCTAGCGCTAACCCAACCAAACTCACTAGTCGCAAACTTCACCGACTCAGTGAGTAACTATATCTTGAAGTCCGCAGAGGGCTGACCACCATGCCCTCTTCTCGCCATAACCATTAACAGTAATCTGCTCCCACTTTGCGGCAGATCTCCTTTTAAACCGACACCAGCCACGCTCCCCTGACCTACCCCCCCCCGCCTTGCTGTGACAATTTGCTATACCCTACACAAGGGAGGGTGGGTGGGACTGCTCTTCAATCTTGCTAAACTCCTGACGCCCGTCGCTGCTTTCTCTTCTACTTTATACCCTCTGACCCATTCAAAAACCACCAGCCTGTAAATGTTACAATATCTCCTAGCCCCCCCTCTTTAGTCCCAATTACCGGTCACTTCCTATCTTAACCTCTCGTTCACCCCTGCTATACTGCACTTTCGTTCTCCCCCTATGTCCTGCCATGCATCCTATTTCCTTATGTTCCTTTGGATGCCTAATCAACCTGCAGCCATTGATAAAACATGTGTTTCTCCAACACACCCATCAGCAGACAGGCTAATAATACGGGGGGGTTATTATCCTTTATTATCATGCACATTCTACTGTTTGGGTCATTCACCTTGGGAAATTTCTTGCTGGGAAAGTGATCAATGTATGGAATTACCATCCTCTTGGAAACCATACCATACAAGCACTGAATCATGGGAAATGATGGGAATACCTTTTCCCTAGACACCACCACTAAGCACATCCTTAAAGGCTCCAAAGGATCTCACTCTAAATGAAAGGTTATTCAATCTCTATATAAGACAATGACCTTGTGCACTGCTGATCTTTAACCTAGTAATAGCGAAGAGACAGCTAAAGTCATGGTGACAGCACTGTGGCCAAGAGGTCACAATCCGCCTGCATTCTAGTGGAAATACCAGGACTGTAAGTTTTTTTGGTGTCCCTGAAGCAACAATTGCAACAATTCCATTAGCCCCGTGGTTATTAGGGCAGGTGGGGTGTGAGATTTCACATTCCTCCATCCAACATGGAGATTCGTAAGAAAGATCAATCATTTTGCTCTTTAACATAACATACCAGTAGCCTTGGCATTAAAGACATAACAAGGTCTGTGCTGTACATAAAAAGTAAGGCTGGTGAGCAGTGCTGGGTGTCAGACAAGGCACTACAGCTGACATCAGCCTCCTGTCCCCCATTACGTGGCTGTATTTGGGTGCATACAAGGCCTAGAGGAGTAAAAAAATTGGCAATAGTAAATTGTGATGCATAATCCATATAGTGTCTCAGTTGTAATCCTGGGTTTAAATCCTTCCCTAGGACACATCTGTAATGCGTTTGTATATTCTCCCTGTGCATGTGTGGGTTTGTCCCACAATCATAAAAACACGGAAAGGTTGTGTGTGTGAGATAAAGTCATTAGATTGTAAGCTCTTAAGGTTCGTGAAAATGCTCAATTTTCGAGCAAGCAGCGAACAACGACCCATGGCGGGCGAGCGCTACATGCGTCGAACGCCCCTTTTGGCAGAGAATCGTCCTTGTATGAATGCGCTCGGTCGGGGGACGTTCGTGGATCGGTGAACGACCCCTGGCCGAACGCATACACACGGACGATTCTCTTCCGGAACGGTCGCTTGTTGCATGTAGAGCTTGGCCGTCGGGGGTCGTTGCTCGTAAATTGAGCGTGTGTACGAACCTTTAGGGGCAGGGCTTGATCTGAATGGACTAAATAAATGTTAAGCAATGTATAGAGGTATAAAGACATATGTCCATCCAGTCATCTGACAATCTAAAGGTGCCCATACACTAGTGTCTTATCTTCCCATGTTCCTGTGACATCAGAAGAACTGCCTTGGCCATCACGCTGGACGCTGCAAGGCTACCTAGAATATGGCCCAGCTTACCTCCCCTTCTTTGCTTTATAAAAATAAAGGATGTGAATAAATGTATTGGTCTGTAAATAATTAAGTGGAACCTCTCATAAATTTACAAAGGCTTTTTATGAGGTACTAGGTGAATTCCTTCAATAAGGATTTAAAAACATTATTGGATTGGCTGGATAGTAACATTTTTTACAGTTTAACTGTACAAGCTCGCTGCTCTGGAAGTTCGGTAGTTAATGGTGTGATGGTTATGGCAGTTTGCTAGTTAATGGTGTGGTCTCTAGATAATGTGGTAAAGATGGGTCAGCACTGGGATATCCCCTTTGCAGTGGTGTCATAGATGGAATGACCTCATTATGGAAAAATTCAGCCTACGTGCCCCTTACACATGTACAGGGAGCAGACACAGCAGACAGGGAGGGCACTGGGAGACTTTTTCCAACCTCAGGATATTTCCTTTCATCTCAACTGTGAATGGAATGTTTTAATTTCATCCTGAAAAAATGTTTTTGTACTGAAGATAGAAATGTGGAACCAAAGCCCAGTGATCCATTCCAGATTTTCATGGTGTTAAGTTATTGTAAGGCTGGTAGCAGGTAACAGACTGTAGGTGGCAGTATTGCTGGTAGCAGGTAACAGACTGTAGGTGGCAGTATTGCTGGTAGCAAACTGTAGGTGGCATTATTGCTGGTAGAAGGTAGCAGACTGTAGGTGGCAGTATTGCTGGTAGCAGGTAACAGACTGTAAGTGGCAGTATTGCTGGTAGCAAACTGTAGTGGCATTATTGCTGGTGAAGAAGGTAGGCATTACTGTAGGTGGCAGTATTGCTGGTAGCAGACTTATGTGAGTATTGCTGGTAGCACACTGTAGGTGACAGTATTTCAGGTAGCAGGTAGTAGCAGACTTAGGTTGCAGTATTGCTGCGTTCATACATTACACTGAATTTTCATTAATTAATGAGTGTTCAGTCGTAGAATAAACTACTGCAAATGTATTCTATAGAGATTGTAAATCTATGATCGTGTTATTGTAGATTTACAATCGATATCAGGGAATTTATGATCATTATCGTTAATTAACAAGGGCATGTCCACCCCCAAAACTATAATCCCCCCCACTAATGGCCCCACCATGTAGTGTAATAAAATCCTTACCTTACATCCCAGCTCCATATGGTTCTCCTGTAGTCCCCCCCAAAGTCCCAAAAACTGCCCACCAGGAGTATTGCAGAGTCCATATAGGACTCTGCCTCCTATCTGGCCTCCGGGAGAAGTTTGGCATGCGTACTGCAGCCCTTCTCCCCCTCCCTCTCCCTCCCTCCCATTTTGCGATCCCTCCCCCTACCATAAAACCCCTTGCCCATATAATAGCATTTCTTCCCCCAGCCCCAACCACTAAAAAATAATTTTAAGAAAGTCCCCAGAACACTACTTACCTTCCTTCTCTCCCCCGGCATTCTGAGAAGCCGGCAGCAGCGTCCGTGATTGGCTGCCTCTCAGTGTCTTGCAAGCAGAAGGCCAGGCTGTTCGCCGGAGGAGGGAAGGTAAGTAAAGTTCGGGGACCTTCTTAAAATTATTTTATAGCGGTTGGGGCTGGGGGGAGGCAACCTATTATATGTCAAAATTTTATTATAAGGGTGGACATGCCCTTTAACGATAATGATCTTAAATTAATGATCGCTAAAACGATCATTAAAGGCACGCTATCGCTAAAATGCGATACTGCGCTTTTATAACTATAGCCCATAGTGCTGTGCCTTGGACAGGCTGACAATGTAGAATGCCCTAGGATTCACATGTATGATCACTGCTACTACCCTTGGGGTATTAATAAAGCAGTGGCAATCATTCGTGTTATTTTTTTAATGCAGCAGTAGATTTTATTAGCGATTATAAAAATATTTAAAGAACTTAAACTCTGACGCTGCGTAACGTTTAACGTTATGAAACTCGAACACTGTTGATAGGACTGGAGAGCTGATGTCATGTAGGCTGGAGCCCCATAAGCATTGCCTCATCCTGCGCTCTACCAGTGACTGAGCTGGTATTAGGTGGATCAGTGGTTTGAACTAGGTCCTGGGCATTCAAAAATGTGTGTGATTTACTGAACAGAAGATACTGTGTGTGTGTCATTGTCTGTGTGTGTGGCCAGCACAGGAAGTCATTTCCAGAAGTTCATATGGCAATGATAATCTCGTGTGACCTTAACTGCACTGCAGGAGATCCAGCCAATGTATTGGATGCAGGAATAATAATGGCAGGCTTTGTTTATATTGTAACTTAGTGAACTTACCCAATTCGTTGTACAGGGCAGTGATGTTTGTTTTGTCAGATAACAAAGTAAGCGTACCCTGCCCATAACTCAACAATTATATTCCACAGTGGCGTAGCAGTTTCCAGATGTTCTCCATTCTGTATTCTCTGTATCTGTATAGATGCAATAAGCACAGTGATATGTACATGGATAGGTACATTGAAGTAGAAGTTTGGTTATTAGTGAGGGTTTGAATTATGGGTAAAACATGGCACTCCTGAAACAATAGATTCATAGTTGGCTTTGTGCTACTATTTTGTGCAAAAACATGTAAAAATCGCAGGGGATGCACATGTGAGGCTCTTGGTTACCTTACACATTCCTATGATAACAGATGTGAAGTGAGCTGTTAACATAGGAATGTGGAAAATATTGCATTACGCTGATATTATCTATGAAGGTTTCACTATTCAGTGATAGTAATTCATGTCTATTAAAAGGTATTTATATGTAAGCAATCCCTCTTTGTTTTCCTCTTTCCAAAGGTTACTTTGCCATTGGCCAAGATCCCCATAAGAGATGCTGGTGGCACACACATTCCTTCTCATCCTTCTGGTCTTCTCCCTCTCTGTGCCCTCACTAAGTCAATATGAGCACTTGCTCTATTACCCAGAATATCAAGAGTCCCCAGCACCGGAGCCACTAACTACCCAGCCTCCAAAGGACGTGTCCAAAATTTATGTAAGGTTGGCAGGGGAGAAGAGAAAACACAATGAAGGAAGAGTAGAAGTCTACTATAATGGCGAGTGGGGCACGGTTTGTGATGATGACTTCTCTCTTTACGACGCCCATGTTGTTTGTAGAGAGCTGGGCTATCAGGATGCAGTTTCTTGGTCACCCAGTGCCAAGTATGGTAAAGGAGAAGGTAAGGTTGGATTTTCTGAGCTTATACGTAACACTAAATAATACGCTTTACTGTCTGTATCCATGTATACTACGCTATCCATGTTTCCATTCAAAAATACTTCTCACTACACATGGTCTGGGCACGTTGAAATCATTAGAAAATATAAGAGGTGTCAGTCTGAAAGGGGATTATATCAATGGGAGCCAAGATACAGACATGAACAGTTAAGGTGGCCATACACCTGCGATTTCCACCACGATGTGCTGACAGATCACATTGGTATCTGTCAGCACATTGCACACATGGAACCAACCGATCCCCACACGTGGTATGGGCATCGGTCGGCCGCGCGGCCATACACCGCACGATCGGTATCGGCTCCCTCTATTAAAGTAAAGGGAGCCGATGCCAACTGACGGAAATTTTCCACCTTTAGTGTTACTTGTTTGGGGATAGGTGTGAATGAGACACACAGTAGCATAAATGAAAACTTATCATCTCCGTGATTATTGTCCTTATTTGGTCTCCCCTACAGGACGAATTTGGTTAGATAATGTGCATTGCAGTGGAAGAGAAAGAAGTATTGCTTCCTGTAGTTCCAATGGATGGGGAGTGACTGACTGCAAGCACAGTGAGGATGTGGGAGTGCAGTGCAGTGACCGCAGAATCCCTGGATTTAAAGTTAGCAATGAACTACTTGGACGAATGGAGGTGAGGCACCATAGGGTACAGGTCCAGATTTAGAGAGGCAGCCTTGTTCAAAAAAGATTGGTGTATCCAATGTAAAGTAAGTAAACTGGAAATCCTGGTTGCCATAAACGTTCCAAAATGTAAGATCTTTGAGAGATAATTTCCTTTGTAGGTGTCCAGTCCTTTCCTATCAAGCTGGGGATCTCTTTCATAACTCTAGTCACTAACCAAAAGAGCTGGGGCATCTGGTATATACATATTCATATCCAGCTACGCCTCCTATTGGCCCAATGACTAGGGAAGTGCAGGACTTTGTGGTGGAGCTAAATTACATCACTTCTTGTGCCCCATAGGTAGGGACTGTCCAACTACAATGGTAATTAGCTCTACAAATATTGAATTTTGTAACTTTTGGACAGAAATCCAGGGTGGCAGATTCTTGCATCTAAGAAATTGTTGACTCCCTAAATTAACACCCAACTTTTCAAACAATGTTACAGACGTCATATCGATTATAAAGTGTTATCAGGCCGGGGAACGTTGGCAGGTAGGAAACACTGGGGCAGTAGATGTTACACCAGCATGTAATAACATGAACCTTCATATTAAGCAATATCAGCGCTTCACCCTTACAATAGTAGATGCTTCTTTTCCTACTGCCCATGGTCCAGCTGGTGTTATCAGCCCCATTCATGTTTATGAAAATCTAAGATTCAAGTTTTGAATTTGTGAAAGTTCTTGTGGGAATCACCTAAACCTTCAATATGTCTCCCCATCATTTCCCTTTATCTTTCCATCCCACCGTTATGTCAAACATACTGAAGGTCACGTGCTGCTCCTGTAGATCCCACACCCTCTGTGTAATTTATTCCTGTCTCACCACATTGGGGTTTCTCACCGCTGTGGTCTATCACCTGCCCACTACACACAGTGTTCCAGTGTTTGACGTTACCAGCTGGGATCTGTGTCCTCTGTTCTCTTGGGAAGGTTGGCCTGTATGTCTAGGGAAGTGTCTGGGTCAGAAGTTTAAGGTCAGTTCTACATGAAAGACCTGTGTTTACTGAATGTGTAGCCGCTGTCTACAGGTGCACTTAGTGCTTCTATATATATATATATTTATATAAGTAGAAAAACAACCCTCCCTAGAGCCAGATATAGTGACATGTTAAAAATAAACCATTTACATCTATTTTAATAACCAGTCTAGTAATAAATGGCTAAATATATCTCCAGAGTGTGTAGGTAAAATGAAATCACAGAGAGAGACACCTGTATCATTGGCCAAACTGCACTTCCTATGGCACCTCACTAGCTGAATGAATATCAATTCATTTATTTACTAAAATATGTATCCTGAACGGGGTTTTTTTCTTTTCAATTTTAGAAAATAAAAATCCTTATAATTATTATTATTATTATTAATAATAATAATAATAATAACAATAATAATAACAATAATAATAATAACAATAATAATAATAACCTTGGGGTATACAGGAAGGCTCAGCTCTATAATAGACTCACTGAGATTCCCTAACTCTGTGTAAAGCAATGGCCCTTTGCATGCCCAGCCCTACCATTGGCACACAATGCAAGATTTACTTTCTCTTGGTTCATAACTGGAAGTACAGATACCGGTATTTGAAGTACAGTAATGTAATGTAATGTTCATTGGTCAGAGACAGAGACACAACCCCCCAGGAAAAATCTTTCCCGGGTCCATTGTGCCAAGTAAACAGCAGTTAACATGATCTTAAATACAGAGTTAACTTGCATCTCTACTGTGTATGGCCGAGGTCACACTACAACACGTAGTAGCTCACTGGAAATGCGATTGTATGTGCATTTCTGGCATTGCATGTGTACTGCGATTACACAATGTTGCACAACCCGAGTGCAAGCCATTGCACAAAACAAATGCTGAGCATGCCTAGTGTGGCCAGACCAATTGGCCAACGCTACTGTGCAACATATTGTGGCCTAGCCCAAAGCCTGCGTGGTTTGTGTGTGTGCCATGAGCCGTAGTGTAACTCCTTGCTTGATACACCAGCCAACAATCCCAGATAGTCCCAGACTAATCATCGGTAAACAGGATTGAGGAATTAAAGTGGTTCTAGAAATATTCAAGCACATTCAAAAATACGTGATCACCGTGGCCAATCCAAATGGATATATTGCATGTTAGTGCAGTTCTGTGCGCACACTTACTGTATATGTTTGCATGCATGTGGTGTATATAGTTTTATTTATTAGCTTCCCACACTTATATGTTTGCATGCATGTGGTGTATATAGTTTTATTTATTAGCTGCCCACACTTACATGTTTGCATGCATGTGGTGTATATAGTTTTATTTATTAGCTGCCCACACTTACATGTTTGCATGCATGTGGTGTATATAGTTTTATTTATTAGCTTCCCACACTTATATGTTTGCATGCATGTGGTGTATATAGTTTTATTCATTAGCTGCCCACACTTATATGTTTGCATGCATGTGGTGTATATAGTTTTACTTATTAGCTGCCCACACTTATATGTTTGCATGCATGTGGTGTATATGTTTTATTTATTAGCTGCCCACTTATATTTTTGCATGCATGTGGTGTATATAGTTTTATTATTAGCTGCCCACACTTATATGTTTGCAGCATGTGGTGTATATAGTTTTTATTATATTAGCTGCCCACCACTTATATGTTTGCATGCATGTGGTGTATATAGTTTTATTTATTAGCTGCCCACACTTATATGTTTGCATGCATGTGGTGTATATAGTTTTATTAGCGCCCACATTATATGTTTGCATGCATGTGGTGATATAGTTTTTTATTAGCTGCCCACACTTATATGTTTGCATGCATGTGGTGTATATAGTTTATTAATTAGCTGCCCACACTTATATGTTTGCATGCATGTGGTGTATATAGTTTTACTTATTAGCTGCCCACACTTATATGTTTGCATGCATGTGGTGTATATAGTTTTACTTATTAGCTGCCCACACTTATATGTTTGCATGCATGTGGTGTATATAGTTTTATTTATTAGCTGCCCACACTTATATGTTTGCATGCATGTGGTTGTATCATAATTTTATTATTAGCGCCCACACTTAATGTTTGCATGCATGTGGTGTATATGTTTTTCTTTATTAGCTGCCCACACTTATATGTTTGCATGCATGTGGTTTATATAGTTTTATTTATTAGCTGCCCACACTTATATGTTTGCATGCATGTGGTGTATAGTTTTATTATTAGCTGCCCACACTTATAGTTTGCATGCATGTGGTGTATATAGTTTATTTATTAGCTGCCCACACTTATATGTTTGCATGCATGTGGTGTATATAGTTTTATTTATTAGAAAAGGTCATACAAGGGGGAAAAAACATAAATACATAATTCTGTTCATTTATTAAAGTATACAAGTGCTTAAACCTTGCCACATAGGGAAAGTCTAGTTTAGAGGGAACATCGACGGTCTGTGAATAAATAAGCGAGGTAAACATTGGCTTGGCTGCCCTTTTGAATGTCTCTATCTGTATATCACCCACCCACGTAAACTGTAATAAACACAGAGCGATAAACATGTGGAGGCTGAATTACATCTGTTTCTTTCAGCAGCTGCACCAAATTAGATATTCTCAGGCAATGTCCGTCTTTGTGCAGTAGGAGCAATGTAATGTAGCCCATACTGTGAATACAAACAAAACTACTCTTTACTTATCCTTTACTTATCCTGTACCTTCAATATCTCTGCTCCACAGGAACTCAACATCCATGTAGAGGACGTTCGTATCCGCCCCATTTTGTCTGCCTTTCGCAAGCGCATACCCGTAACAGAGGGATATGTGGAGGTTAAAGTGGAAGGAAACTGGAAACAGGTGTGTGATACTCACTGGAGCACCAAGAACAGCCGGGTAGTTTGTGGCATGTTTGGCTTCCCCTCCGAGAAGAGATACAACCCCAAGGTGTACAAGTAAGAAACGACAATATACCGACCTGCTGTATCATGATAATAGTCAGCTCTGATACCGTGTAACGTTAATGTTCCACATCTACAAGGAGTTGTATTATTCCCTGTGTTTGCTTAAAGCCATACTGGTAAATTGTGTAGGAAAAAGACCATAGATATGAAGCTCTGATTAGCTGTAAATAAAAGTGTTGCAGGAATATGTTTAGCGTTATATAAGAAAATAAATACATATATTGGGCCATATTTATAAAGGTACGGTATTTTTAAATGTGATCCCAGTGCGAAATGCCACAGGAATGTCGTCAGAACCTACAATATTTTAGCCTTTCCACCTAGTCAACAGCAGCGATTCATCAATTGGGCCAAAACATCGTCCCTCATGTATCTAACCTAACTTTGGAACAGAACGTTTGGGACACACAGACTCTACATTTCCCCAGCTAATCCCACTAGATACCCTTGTGCCTTCCAGGGAAATCTAGTGGGATAAATCGCTATTTGTTGCCACGTTCATAAATCTACGATTGCGGTCAAAGATTTATGCCCGCCACCGTAGATTTACGATTGCCCATACAATACCATTACAGTATTTTGTAACTGCATGGTATTGTACAAACGAATGTTCATTCATTACGGCCACGGTCGTAGTTTTACGATGACCGGCAAATTCGCAATAAACCGTGGGTTTTTAAATATGCCCCATTGTCCAATCAGATGCTTTAGCTTTTGACTTTACTGCTTAGATGTTTGACTTTTTCCCAGGCCAAGACAATTTTTGCCATTTAACTTTCACATACCAGTAGATCTAATAACACCCCTGGATGGTCCCCTAGCAGATGTCTAATGCTGGGCATACACTACAAACTTACTTTTTAACGTTCCACCGCATGGCCTGATCATTTTTCAGTCAGTATTATGATTACAATTGTAAATGTGATCCCGGTGCGAAATGCCACAGGAATGTCGGCACAACCTACAATATTTTAGTTTTTACACCTAGTCAACAGCAGCGATTCATCAATTGGGCCAAAACATCGTCCCTCATGTATCTAACCTAACTTTGGAACAGAACGTTTGGGACACACAGACTCTACATTTCCCCAGCTAATCCCACTAGATACCCTTATGCCTTCCAGGGAAATCTAGTGGGATAAACAGGCACCCAGTAAGGTCATTGCAAGGCCTATTTAATTAAGTAGTTAGTAAGTAGGGTCTCCCCTTCTTCTACATCTTCTCCAGTACAAACAAATCCATTGTACACTGTTTATAACTGAGAACTTTACTTCTTGGTTTGATTGTTAATCAGATATATGGGCTGATATATTGTTTCAAATGATAAATTTCCATTTTGTGCACTAATTATTCCAATTTATAACTAATATATCCATTGTGGTATTGCTGCCCCCAGGATATATGCAGCCCGCCGGAAACACACTTATTGGCAATTATCTGCAAACTGCACTGGGAATGAGCCACATCTGTCTAACTGCAAAGTTGGGGGTAGCCTGTCACCTGACTCTAAAACCAACCAGACTTGCAATGAGGGTGCTCCAGCCGTAGTGAGCTGCATGCCGGGGAGAGCGTTTGCCCCTAGTCCAGCCTCGGGTTTCAGAAAAGCTTTCCGACAGGAGGTAAGGAATAACGGGTCATTGTAGGAATACAGGTACAAGAGCTTATATTTAATCCTTATTTAATATAATAACTGAGATTTTCCATGTACAGACCTGACCTGTTGTTGAAGCTGTTGTTACTGTTATTAGGCTATATCACATTGTTCATTTCGTGTGTATACAGGTGTACAAAAAAGGGGCAAATGCACAGAAGACATTATTGGGACTGAGATTGCAGCAAACTGTTTACTTATTTAAGGCTATATTGCCATGTGTATAGGCCATGGTCAAGGATGTGACAGTAGACTAGTCAGTTCACTTCTTTAAGGGCATGTCCACCCCTCTTACAATAATTTAGCATGTGATAGAACACCCCCCAAAACCCAGGATCCATTTTACTTACAGTTTCCAAAGCTGCTCCTAGACTGAGAAAAGAGGCTTATTATTCCACGATCCAGTGCCGCTAAGTCCACCGCTCTGCTGCTGCACGTGTCCTTTACATGCACAAGCAGCAGTAGCAGAGGCTCGTTTGGTAATGATCATGACTGACGGCCATTACCAGGAAGTAGCTGTGAGCCGTGGCGCTGGATCGTGGGATAGTAAGACTCTTTTCTCAGTCTAGAAGCAGCTTTGGTAACTGTAAGTAAAACAGATCCTGGGTTTTGGGGGGGGGTTTCTATCCTTAAAGGGTAACTGTGATCTTCATTCAAGTGCCCTTTATTAAAAAGGGCACATTCCTACCTTTAAAATGACTCCAAGTGCATGCTTCTAGCTGCAATCTCTGGAAACTATAGCAGTATAAAGGGTTTTATTTCCAGCTAGCTCTGTGATCACCAGCACCATTGCTCTGCCCCGCTGCCACAGGCACTGAGCATGCTCAGTTGTATCCTACTGCTGCCATTGTCTTTAAATAGCTTCAGAAAATATAATTTTTTTACTTGCACAGCACAACGTGACTTTCACACACTTCCTTGTTCATGCTGTCTAATATTTAAAAACCAATAACTTAAGAACTAATAAAGCTAGATACATCATTCTTGGCTTGTTTAAAAGGTATAAGAGCTTTTAAACAGGACACTTGTATGGAGACCAAAGTTACCCTTTAAAAAAACTGTTCAATTGTAGGTTGCCAGCCCCCAACCCTGAAATATTTTGCTCTGTATTACCTGAATTACTAACCAGTTATTTAAAGGGCATGTCCACCCAAAAAAATGTTCCTTAGGTTTGCCAACCCCCCCCCCCCCAAAAAAAACCCTTTCCAATAGTTACCTACAGTCCCGTTTGCTACCGCGGCTATCTTCTCCCCTTTTTGCGAACCGGAAAAAGCAGAGAGGGGCCGTCAGCCAAACACAGACGCGGCTGCCAGCTGTGAAGATGGGCGTTGACTTTTTTTCAGTCACGGCCCACTACTCTTCAGTTTCCTGGACTTTGGACATGGATTACAGGAGAACCATAAGGAGTAGGAATGTAAGGTAAGGATTTTTAAAAACTATACAGAGGGACCAGCACTGGGGAAAATTTTAGATTTGTGGGTGGACCTGCCCTTTAAGGATTAAATATGATTGACAGCTGTTTCACCTGCTGCCTCCTCTGCACATGTTCAATCATATAAAAGCTCTCTGAGCAGTGGTAGGAGGCAGATAATTTTACCAGAAAGGAATATAAATTTCTGGTTACAAATGCATGTAATAAACTGGGAAAAATAGCAGTTGCGGTTGTGGGCAGATAACTGACAAGTCACCAGTTTTATTGTGGACATGCCCTTTAAATTAACAGGGATATTAGTACAATACTTCTCCTGCACAGACTTGAGCCATAACAGAATCTGTTGTGGTAGAACAGAGGACCATATTTATAAAGGTGAGGTATCAGTATTTCGCAATACAACGCCTTTAATTACCATTTACATTTATGATCGCAGAAGTACAATTACAATCTGAATCATATATTTTTTCGATTGCAGCCATTAAATAAGGCCCAGGGTTTCTCTGAAGGTGTCCCAGGGTAAACTGGTGAGACTGGAGATGAGTCTCTAAATATTAATGTTTTGCCAGCCTAATAATTAAAGTTAGGAGTAAGAAAATATATTTATATTCATGATTTGAATATAGTCAATGTTTTGTATCATGATGCTATTGTTATTTTCATATTATATCAAAATGTACTTTATAAAACACTATCAGGGAGATTCAATAAAAGTTCTTGTTGTTAAAAATGGAGCTAATTTTGCCCCAACCAATCAGATCTTATTTAACATTTGAAAGCTAACATCTGATTGGTTTGGGTACAATTAGCATGACTTTTAACAATAAGAACTTTTATTGAATTACCCTGTATACAGGGAGATTCAATAATAATTGCAATGCTATCAGCTGCCACAGATTAAAACCTGGGCACAATTTTGCATCTCTTTAAGGCCCTTCAGGGTTATTCAATAAAAGTTCTTATCGTTAAAAATTGTGCTAATTTTGTCCCAACCAATCAGATGTTATTTAACATTTGAAAGCTAACATCTGATTGGTTGAGGCAAAATTAGCACCATTTTTAATGATAAGAACTTTTATTGAATAACCCTGAAGGGCCTTAAAGAGATGCAAAATTGTGCCCAGGTTTTAATCTGTGGCAGCTGATAGCATTGCATCAGTGTACTGTATTTAGATAAAATCTGATGCATTGTTGCCGATTAATAACACGGGCAAAAGTTTGCACCTCTTATTAAATACATGTTATAGTTTGGCATTAAGGGGTGCCATGACAAAAATGTTGTGAGCCCATCTAAAAAAAAATTGAGAAGCATTTTGTTAGAAAACAGTAATTCGATGTCCCTCAGTCAGTAGATGGAAATAACCTGAACTCCTGCACAAACTCTCCCTCTGCAGGAGCCAATAGTACGTCTGAGAGGCGGAGCTAACATCGGGGAAGGACGCGTGGAGGTTCTAAAAAGTGGAGAATGGGGAACCGTCTGTGATGATAAGTGGAACTTAGTCACTGCCAGTGTTGTGTGTAGGGAACTCGGCTTTGGCAGCGCTAAGGAGGCTCTTGTTGGGGCCGTGATGGGACAAGGTAACAGTACAGAGTCCGGCTTATTACATAAATGCCTTTAGATCATTAGACTCGATTTAGAGTTCTGGACAATTCATAAGCATTTACCTTATATACAGTCATTACATAGGCTGCCCCCCTTCTCTGACATTGAATCCATCATTGACTGCATTGAATTCCACCCAATTATATCTTTCATGGTAAAAACAACCTCCAAGCAAACAGAAGTAATGATTCCTTCCACCTACTATTTTAAAGTATACCTAAGTCCATTATAGTAAGTGTGATGTGTAGGCCAAATTCCAGCCATCTCTAATATCCTTGTACGTTGCTGTCACCTGATGTAGTCTTCGGACATGTGCAAATGGCTGGGTTTGTTTTTACTTTACCAGGAATGGGCCATATCCATATGAGTGATCTCCAGTGCAGTGGCTTTGAAAAGTCTCTTATAGATTGTAAATTCAATGCCCAGTCAGATGGGTGCAACCATGAAGAGGATGCTGCAGTAAGGTGCAACGTGCCGGCCATGGGCTTTCAAAACCAGGTGAGAGTTCTACTCACAATAAATTGGCTGCACCTATACAACGTGTGAAGTTATCTAGCATTGTAGAGAGGTTGTCTCCTGGTCCATTACTCACAGCATTTGATTGGGCGATTGGCTGATTGGTCCATAGACTGGGCTTTCTTGTGTCAGCTGACTAGCATTTATATCCTAATATTGTTTTGTACCTGGCCAAAGCCCTGAAAATGTTTCTACACCACTAGGTACGCTTGAATGGAGGACGTAATCCAAGTGAGGGACGCGTGGAAGTGTTGATGGAGCGCAATGGGACCCTACGCTGGGGAACTGTATGCAGTGAGGGCTGGGGCACATTGGAAGCCATGATTGTCTGTCGTCAGCTGGGACTTGGCTTTGCTAGTCATGCATTCCAGGTAAGTGAAACAGCCCATATGCTTATAGTAGGAATCATCATGGTGTTACCATGTCACCCACACATTTGCAGTATTGAAAATAAACCCAGAAGATTCTTCCTCCAATCTGTATTGCACTGGAGTCAATTAAAGGGCAAATAGAAAGGCATGCTGGGAATTACTCAATGTATGCCAATAACCTGGGGTCAGCCATTGACAGAGGCAGCAGGGAGCTTTGGATCAGGCTGAATTTATTTTATATCATGTCTAAATGAGAACTCTAATCCTCTGTGTGTTCTTTTATAACAACACAATCATAGCCTGTAATTAATAGACTTTGACAGACATGTAGCTGCTCTAATAAGACACAATGTTGGCTTTGCAGAAAGATCATTTCTGATTTAATGAGCAGAGAAATCTACCAGCACACACTGGTCAGCCAGACAGGACATTACTAATGGGTTTGTTCATATGGAGGTTATTCAGTCTCTAAAGAGAAAAGACTTTACACAATGTCTGCATGCTTTTACTATCCCTATAGCTCACAACATACATAATCCAGCCAACATTGGTTGATGGTATTTCTTTCTGTAAAAAGATTATCCTGTATCATGGATAAATGTACACACTGTATTTCAGGCCTACACAGATAGGAACAGCACTGCCCAACGCAATGCAATATGTGCACACTGATATATTAATGCAATGCAGATTCCATTTCTATACAGGAAACATGGTACTGGCAAGGTGATGTCACCGCTGATGATGTCATTATGAGCGGAGTAAAATGTTCTGGCACAGAAATGTCGCTGTCCCACTGCAGACATGATGGGGTAAACACCAATTGTCCTAGAGGTGGAGGGCGATTTGCTGCTGGAGTTTCCTGCGTTGAGAGTAAGTAATGTGATGGGACTTCATCAGGTCACCTCTTGCGATTTTGGTGCCCTAAGTAAGTCTTCCCTTGGTGCCCTCTTCTCAACTGAAAATTCCCCAAACCACCACTTGCATTAGTCTTTGGTGGAGTAGAAAACCAGAAGAAATAGGGAAGCATCCAGTATCTCAGACATCCCACCCTAGCAAATATGCTATCCGGGACACCCCCTGGGATTCTTTCACAGCAGTGCATTGCAGAAATCCTGCATTCGCTGCTGTGCATGATAGCGGGATCTAATAAACCAAACAGTGAGAAAAGCCCTAAATTGGCCAAGATTATTATACTGTATGTACACAGCAAGGCTACAGGGAACTATGGTAGATCAGTAACTTATTGCACTTCATTAGGATCCCTATCTTTAAAAAGAAATAACCATTGAATGGCACAGTACACCCTCTCAGTGCCCTAGTTGTTCGCTTAGGTCGCCTATGCTTAGAACCGGCCCTTTACTTCATTATGGATGTGAGTCACTACAACTGTTTTCTACATTGTTTGAACGTTCTATGATATGTGTCTGTGTTTAAAGTGCAGTGATCTTCTTAAAGGGACACTATACTGAAAAAATTACTTTGCCTCATCTTAATCTATAATTAAATACATGTAAATAGCACTTACTTTGAGTGTGTTTCTGCATGCCTTCAATCCAGCACACATTTTGTTTAGGAGCAGTATCCCCCCCCTCTTTTAACCACTCCCACTCCCATCCAACCTGACTATTTTCCCACAAACCAACTGTCAAGCCTGCACACAGCATTCCAACTGTCAAATCTCTGTCACCATTCCAGCTACAGTAAAACTACTCACAGAAGAATAGTTATTGAGAGCAAGGAACTTGATTGACAGCCGAAATATAAGAAGTTTTAGATTGGATATCTAAAGAAATAGGGGGCAGATCAACAGAAAAATGATACAGTGGTGGTTGGGAAGAATTATAGTTTCCAGTTATGGTCAATTTAAAACAAATGATTTTTCTGTTTAGATGCCCTTTAAGTTTGTGATAGGGGGAGAGTTATATTTGGGACATACATTGTGTGTTAAGTTTTTCCACGCTCTTTTATACTGTGCTGGGCCCTACCTACTGCAACAAATTCACAGTATATCTGCAATAAGGTTACACACAGAAATAGTCCATATTTATACTGCTAATTCTGATGATAGATTTTCTGTGCTCCGCAATGTGGGACTTTGTCCAATGTGATGCAGGATGGACAGTTTAGTAACTTGAGATCCATGTTTTCCATAACCTCATTCCAAATTTATTCCGCAGAGTGTTACCTAAGTGTATTTTATTCACATTCTTTCCACGGTCAATTCAGAAGACTCAGCTTCTGTTCTGCTTTGATAATATCTAATTTTCCAGCTTTCTCAGTGTTGTTTTCTATTTGTCCCTTTGTTACATGGTGATGTTTGATGAACACCCATTAAGATTGTGTTATTACTAAGCACCACAGTGAACTAATGGAACAGGGACATTTTATAAAAGGTACAATACCATGCCTTTAACATCTGTTGTACAAAATACATGTACTATGCGGTATTTTGTTTCTGCGTGGTATCAGTAATAGATGGGCGCTGTGGCTATTAATTAGATTATGGCAACAATGAAGTCATAAAATACCAATATGTTTGTCCATGTCGTTAGTACTCAGCCATTATGAACAGGCGGTCTCTGTAATAATTAATTCCACACAGGTTCTATTTCTAGAGAATGATAATTGTTTCTTGCTGCAGGAACAGAAACATTTTCAATCCCATCATTCCTGTCGTCTCCTCTTTCTTTCAGCTGCTCCAGATCTTGTCCTGAATGCTGAACTTGTAGAACAGACCACATACCTAGAAGACAGACCTATGTTCATGTTACAGTGCGCACACGAAGAGCAGTGCCTCTCCTCCTCTGCTGAACGCACCAGTCCTACTACTGGCTACCGTCGCCTCCTAAGATTTAGCTCCCAGATTCACAACAATGGCCTAGCCGACTTTCGACCCAAAACCGGACGCCATGCCTGGATATGGCACGATTGCCATCGGTGTGTGTTTACTCCAATGTGAAAAAACATATCTCTTACCTCTCCAATAAGAAGCAATGTGGAGAAATGATCTTGGTATTCTGCCTGTTGTGACATTACTTGCTTATTAATTACACACACTAGGTACATGTCGGCATGAAAAATCCCCAGGCTCAACATCCTAGTGTGTAAACAGGTCCCCACAATATCATTACGAACCACATTTATCTAACGTGTAGCCCAATGCAGGCCATACATACAGTAACAAATAATGATTCAACCAGGAAATGTTGCCTAAACATTGGCAGATAATATGCCCCTTACCAGGACATTCCAATTGATTCAACATTAAGGACAAATTGATGACATTTGGCCCGAATAAGTCAGGAAAACTCATTTAATCTTGAACTTTAAAACTCCATAAAGAAGTTATGTTAGTGTCCATCCATGTTCTACTGCAAACATCCCACTCCCTTCATTCTTTCCTGTTTTCCTCTGTAAATATTTATGTTCTTTCACTGTCTTTATTTCAGAATTCGATTTTCTGGTCTAAATGTAGTAAATAACCAGAAGCCAAAATATTTCCTTAAAACTTCAGGAAAACAGCACAAAGTAGTCAGTGTGGTTTACCTGGTAATGAGAGAAAGCTGCAGCCATGCTAAATATCACAGTGCCCAGTCTGCACCTTACTATCCCCAGGAAAGGCTGGGCGTGTAATTATAGCCTGTGGGTAGGGGAGACACAGGTGGTAAAGGAGCGGGCTAAGGGCTTTCTGGGTTCCAACAAAGATGATGCTATGTACAGAGACTGAGAAACAAGGAGGGTTAGAGAAAATAACAGTGTCTAGTACAGTAAATGTCTGATACTCTGAGGAGGGTTGCCCAGTCAGTTATAAAACATAGGACACAGTGAGACAGCATGAATACTGTTTACATGCAATCATTAGTACTAGTTATATTTATTAAATGTTAATTCCGCACCTCAATAGTTTAGAGAGAGTTTAACAGATTTGCAATGTGAATAAATGTTATTTTATTTATAAATATTCCCCTTTGTTCTGTTACTCTCAAAACAACATTATGTCTACACAATTAGGGGCATCTTACTGTATTCTGTTGTGGCTGTTATTCTATTTGTGACTATCTCTGCCCATTTTATTTGCAGCCATTACCACAGTATGGAAGTTTTCACCCACTATGACCTGCTGAGTCTGAATGGGACCAAGGTTGCTGAGGGACACAAGGCTAGCTTTTGCCTAGAAGATTCAGAGTGTGAATCAGGTTGGAAATAACTGTGTTCTCCATGCTACGTACTACGTCTCATGTCAGTGTTACATTAACACAGGGAGAATGAAATAACGTGCTGTATACAACACTAACAGGGAGATTCAATACAAGTTCTTATCATTAAAAATGGTGCTAATTTTGCCCCAACCAATCAGATCTTATTTAACATTTGAAATATAACATTTGATTGGTTGGGGCAAACGTAGCAACATTTTTAACGATAAGAACTTGTATTGAATCTCCCTGTATGTTTGTTAAACACAGGCCATAAATGTAGGAACTTGATATTTTGACATGAAACACACAGGGTTATTCAATAAATGTTCTTATCGATAAAAATGGTGCTAATTTTGCCCAACCAATCAGATCTTATTTAACATTTGAAATATAACATTTGATTGGTTGGGGCAAACGTAGCAACATTTTTAACGATAAGAACTTGTATTGAATCTCCTTGTATGTTTGTTAAACACAGGCCATAAATGTAGGAACTTGATATTTTGACATGAAACACACAGGGTTGTTCAATAAATGTTCTTATCGATAAAAATGGTGCTAATTTTGCCCCAACCAATCAGATGTTAGTTTTCAAATATTAAATAAGATCTGATTGGTTGGGGCAAAATTAGTACCATTTTAAAGGATAAGAACTTTTATTGAATCTCCCTGATAGTTTGTAATTAAGGGGAACTTATCATTTTAAAGGGGAAGTTCAGTGCAAATACTTCTTTTAAGAAAAAAGAGCAGTATTTTTCCATCCCTATGACCTTAATCTGCCCATTCAGCATTTTGTCTGTGTATAAATAAATGTTTCCGAAATACTGACTTCCTGTTTGCAGGACCCCTAATAGAGACCGTTATGGTCTTGCATCAAAGATAGAAGTAAAGGGAGGCACACTCTCCAGAAATTTAATTATGCTAAACATACACAACGTTTCGGGGAGACTATGCCCACTTCCGTTATGGTCTTGCCCTTGACCCAGCGCCTGGGTTGATTCAGTTGCTCAGTATAGATCTGAGCATCTTTGACCCATCCAACAGCCAATCAGTAGAAATTACTGTTAGGAACATTCCAAGGAAGTGGTGCATCCTGGGAAGAAGAAGGACCATTGCAGAACCAGAAATGTCAGCTCAATAAAAACAACAGCAGGGAATAGTAAGGGGTATGACATCAAATGATTTTTCAAAGTGGAAGAGAATATGTAGAATAACTAGGTAAATGTAATATAAACCAAGAATTTTAAAAAATGTCTTTCTACTGAACCTTCCCTTTAAGGTTCTAAGATCCCCAGTGCAGGCTACATTTTATAGCACCCGGGTGGATGACAGTGAGAAGTTGGCGTCCCGCTTCACTTGGATTATTATTATATATATATGTTTGTCTAAATGTGTAGCCCCCAAACACAAATAATACAGTAACATTTACCTTTGGTCTAACCTAGGGTTGAGGTACCCAAACCATTGGACTAGAAAGGCAGAATAATCAAACCCCACTAGATAAAATGTCTGACATCCCTGCTCTATCTATATCATTATTTTTTTTAACTTTATTTGTCTCTGTAGATTCATTGGGAAAGTTAATCCATCCTGTGAGGGGTGGCAATGAATAGGATCCGTACTGTAGCAAAAAAACAAAAATGAAAAAAACCTGCAACTATAAATGTTCCAGGTGTAAACCAAAGCTGGCAGGGGTTGGCAAACTGCAGTTTGTAAAAAAGAAATGTTCCCTTTATTTCAGGTTTGTAAGCCTCACTGACAGCCATTCTCTATATTATGCAGATATACAGAAGCAATATGCCTGTGCTAATTTTGGTGAACAAGGTATCACGGTGGGCTGCTGGGATGTATACAGGCACGATATTGACTGTCAATGGGTCGATATTACAGATGTTGCTCCTGGGGATTACTTTTTCCAGGTAAGAACAGGCAGAAAATTGCCATGTTGATGGCAGAACAACGGGCAATCCTGAAAATTTCTATCAGCCTCTATTTTATTATAGGTAGCCAATAATAGCTACTGGCTACCTAAACAATCTCCCTATAGAAAGTAAAGGGTATATGGATACATATATGTAAGTATTTGGAGAACATGGGGAATGTGTGTAGGGGATTTATACCTTCTAATGGAATCTGTCAAAAATGTTTGCTGTGTAAACTAGTGTTGTCTCTCTTTGGTCACATCCCACTGTATAGATTAGGGATGTCCAACCTGCAGCCCTCCAGATGTTTGAAAATTACAACTCCCAGCATTCCTTGGTTCCTTCTGCAATGGAAGAATACTGGAGGTTGTAGTCTTCAAACACCTGAAGGCCTGCAGGTTGGACATCCCTGGTAAAGATAATGGCCAGGTTCCCCGGTCTCCTTTAATTCATTGTTGTTTCCACTTAAGGGCACATTAAGACGCATTAAAGGCACGATATAAATACATCCCTAAATGGGGAGTTGTCAGTTTTCTGGTGAACAACACTTCATTTCACAGTATCTGAATAAAACAATGAATAATGCCATGATGTGTGTATGTCCCAGTCCTTTGCTGGCCAGTAACTCAAGCAATAAGTACGGCTGTATACATATACACTATATGTAGTGAGTGTAACATGATTCTTCTTACAGGTTATTATTAACCCAAATCAGGAGGTGGCCGAATCGGATTACACAAATAACATCATGAAATGTCGCTGCCGCTATGATGGGCAACGGATCTGGATGTACAACTGTCACATAGGTGAGTTACACTCATCTGTTCCAGAGACCTCATGTCTATTTCACATTTATCATACCAGGGCTGTGGGGTCAGAAGCACATTTTGGTCCCTGGGAGTTGGCAGGAATGTACCAAAGGATCAATATAAAGTAGAATGTCCGTTTCCTAACCAGTCGCACTTTTGGTCTTTTATAGCTTTAATATTGCTGAGTATTGGCAGTGAGGGAACATTGAATGATTTATACATTGGTATATTAAAAACAGAAGAGGCAGAGGCATCATGTACTGAGGTGCTGAAGGAATTATAGATGGATTCCACAGCCCTAGACCATGGTCAGTACAGACTGTACTAAAGGCTGCATCCGGTTATAATAAACCCTTCTATTTTTTTCCAGGCGGATCTTACAGCACTGAGACAGAAGAGAAATTTGAACATTTTAGCGGGCTTCTCAATAACCAGCTCTCCACCCGGTAGAAATACAAAGCAATTAATGGACTGCTTCCATGATAGAATAACTGCATAAAGCAAGACCACCTGCATGGCAGGGCCAGAAAGTCCATCTAGAACTCTAGTCCTCTATGCTCAGGTCCTTCCATTGTGAATATTCACATTATGTTAATAACTATGTCTTCCCAGAACGGCAATGTACGACATTGTGCTCCTTTCATTTATTCTGGGTTGTCAATTCATAATTCTTATGAATAACTGGTCCAAATCTATATCCTTTAAATGATGGAGAAGGGAGTTTGTTTCTTGTGGCACTACATCTTCCTGCCTTGCCCTGAAGCAGATGAACATTAGGGTTAGCATTGCCTTGTTCAGCTAACCTATTATTATTTTGGTGCTATTAAACCTGCCAGGAGACCAATAAGCACTTTTAATGGGGGAAGATCCTTACTTGTGTATTTCCTTGTTTACTTGTATTTCATGTGCACTGCAGACCAACATGTGTCACACAGAATATCATTATGTGTATACAAAGGGAATTAAGATGGGGAAAGCACAACTGTGCCACTACTACCTGTGTCTGGAGCCATATTCTGATGTTTTAAAGGAGAACTTAAGTGATTTAACTTTCATTGTTATCATCCTGCTACCCATCATTCAGGGTCTGCAATCCATGCTAGTTACAGAGGTGATATTACTATCTAGTCACGGAGTGATTGATTAATTTCATGGAGGAGCAGGATCTTTACAAGTTTTACTTTTGAAATTACTTTTGTTCTCCTTTAAAGTATAATTTAAGTCTAATAATAAATTAAGTTCAGTTAAGTACCTTATCTGTTATATTTGATTATTTCTGAAAGCTATCAAATACCTTAAAAATTATCCCAACAATTAATGCTCCCTTTCTTCATGTTTCCCATTGTCCTTTGCTGCTGGTGAGGTAAACACCATTCAAGTCTATAGGGCCGGCAAATAAATATTTGACTCACAGGGAAGAAGTCTGAAACAAAGGATCTTGGGAAAAAGAGGAGGAGCAGCACCCAAAGATGCATCAGTTTTTTTTCTAACATTACAAATATGGCATTTTGGGTACTTATTTCATAAGGAATCACATTCACTTCTCTATTTATGTAGTGCTTATCTTTTACAAAAATGCCTTTAGCAATTGTTTCCCTGTATGAAGTTAAGTGGGAGATGCCATATTGTGGTTGTAAAGGTGCCCATACATCTATAAGATTTTACTTACCCGACCGAGCGCTCACCGGATGTTCCTTCGATCCTGCCGGAACCGCTTCTCCCGATCTTACGTTCGACCGACATGCGATCGCAAAATGAATGGGATTTTGCGATCGCATGTCGGCCGAATGTAAGATCGGGAGAAGCGGTTCCGGCAGGATGAAGGAACATCCGGTGAGCGCTCGGTCGGGTAAGTAAAATCTTATAGATGTATGGGCACTTTAGCTAGAAAAATTCTAAGAACGGTGCACCTAAAGCTGACCATAGACTAGGCAGACATAAGAGGATTTCAGAGATCTATCTAATGTCTAAAGACCACATTTTACAAGCAGCGGTTTTATCTTGGATGTTCCTGTCTGTGCCATTCATTTTGTGATCTCAAATTGATTGTATGAAAGAACGGGCTAGACAGTTTAGATAGATTGGACATTTATCTTACGAGAGATTGGACATCTGTCTAATGTCTTACGTCACCTTAAAGGGTATGTCCACCCTTCAGAATTTTTTTTAGCAAACATGCCCCTGTCCCCCTAGCCCAACCGCTATGTTTGTATATCAGAAAATGCCCAGAACTTTACTTCCTTCCCTCTTGCCTCCGCTGCGTGCCGGCCCTCTGCTTGCAAGAAAATGCAAGCAGAGGGACGGGACCGGCAGTCGCGTCTGTGATTGGCTGAGCGGCAGCCAATCACGGACGCAGCTGCCAGGAGTTCAGTGCGGCGGAGGCAAGAGGGAAGGTAAGCAATGTTCTGGGCATTTTCCGATATTACAGTGGTTGGGGCTGGGGGGTCAGGGGCAATGTTTGCTAAAAAGGGTTTTACACTAGGGGGAGGGAATCCAAATCGGGAGGGAAGGGAAGAAGGGCTGCAGTACGCATGCCAAACTTCTCCCGGAGGCCAGATAGGAGACAGAGTCCTATATGGACTCTGCTATCCTCCTGGTGGGCAGTTTTTGGGACTTTGGGGGGGGGGACTACAGGAGAACCATATGGAGCTGGGATGTGAGGTAAGGATTAAACTACACTACTTGATGGGGCCAGTAGTGGGGAGGATTATAGTTTTGGGGGTGGACATGTCCTTTAAAGGTGACCATACATTAGGCCGATTTTCCAATCCGACATACAATCTGATATTTCCATTGATTGGCCAAAAAATTTTACATTTTCCCGATATTATTAGCTCGTGATATCGATTGTAATTACGATCGGGAAAGTTGTTTTTTTAAGTCAATTGGTTAAATGATTGTCGTGTTTTCTGTAGTTCTGATTTAATGTTAATTTAATGTAACCTCACTATAGACGACATTCAACATTATATCAAAACAAATTGAATGTCGAACAATATGTATGGTACATCTACATACAATTATCATTGTAAATCTGTCTATCAAAGTATCGGTTGGTTTAAGATCATAATTACGATTGTAATAGTGTATGGCCATCTTAAGGCTGGGTACACACAAACAGATTTTTTCAGGCCAACTGACCCATATTTCCATTTATTGGTCCGGAATAAAAAACCTGAAGCCATTTTGCATCGACCCATGTCGATCAGCCTGTTCACCTGAATTAGCCAAATGGGCGATCAGATATGGACCACACAATCGATCGCGGTGACAGTGATTCATCCCGGGCGACCACTCGCTAGAAGCGAACACCAGTGTGTACCCAGCCTAAGGCATAAAAGCCTTATTCTCTGTCCTCAAAATATTTGCCCGTCCGACTGTTCACCGCTATCAATTGGTCAGCTGAGTCAAAATATTGTTGCCCGTGTCGTTTCGTTGCGACTGATGGTGGAAGTGCATAGTCGACCACACCAACGCCCGTGATTTACCAACATGTTTGAACATCCTTTCATCCAATTTAGATGATGACCAACATCAATCGGCGATGGGTGAAAACGTACTGACTGAATTTTTGGTGTCAACTGCCTGAAATATTAGCCATGTGTACCTAGCCATTTGGAAGATCGGTCCTAATGGGTTCACTATTCTGTTACTAGCATGTATTAGCTACACATGCAGAGGTATATAAAACAGGGCAAGGTGTCAGGAAATAACCAGTGCGTTGGCTCATAGAGGCCAATTTTCTGTGCAGTTGCAGTTTCTGGCTAAAAGGCTGAATTCAGTGTGGAACTTCCCTTCAACCTACAGATACCCAGATCACATATGGGAAAACACTGCTGTGTTTATTGTTTCACTATAACTTATTGTTTTTTAAATGTCCAATGAAAACGAAGTGTCCCCTACCCATGTATTCTGTCCAATACAATCTTTACCATATTTCTAACTATAATTTATAACTCATTATTACTACTACAGTTCTTGATGACATTTGGCGCCCTTTTTTCTACCACTGTGCATACTGAAGAAGCACCGCAAGGGTTGGGAGGTTAGGAGGAAGCCTGCTTCATACTTGAATTATTAGGAAAGATTCAGGTTCCAAACCCCCGTTTATGACCTTTACAATACTGGGACAATAAAACAGTTTGTTAGCACAGATCCGTGTCATTGCTTTAGGGAGTGGAAGGTATGAAAATGAAATAAACACAAATCACACATCAGGTGAAATATCATGTTATTGGCACATGAATGATAATATTTAAATAACAAATAACTAACAAATAACTGGTATAGGGTGAGGTGGGAATGTCAGGATATTCTAGTCTTAATACCCGAATAAGCCAAAATGCATTACAGTTAACAGCAGGTGGTAACCCTATTAATTAAGCCTTTATAAAGATTTTTATTAGCTGACCTATAAAAATGGGGATTGCATGAGATAGGAGTAAGGCTTCATACACACGTACGTTGTTCAAAGGCCGTCGAACTTGTGTAGAGGTTCCCATCTGTCGTTTGAGATCTGTCCATCTAGATTAATGAATGACGTGTGTATGGAACTTAATACCCCACAGAGGCAAAACCAATTCATTAGGTCTAACAGAAAAACATGTGACACCCATCTTAAATATGAAAATAAAACATGGACAAATAAAGCCTTTCAAACTCTCCCTGACCACTACCACCTGTTTCTGTTTCAGAATCCAGCACCATAAATTGCATGGCTCAACTCTCAACTACCATAACAAACTCTTCATTATATGTATTTTAACTCTGTTCAAATCCTAAATACAATTCAATTCTCAGAAATCCATTTGGCTAGTTGGAGCCTCCAGCTCGTTCTCCATCTTGCTTTGGACGTCCAAGAGCACTGTTTAACATCCTTTTGGCCACTGAAATATCAGTTTGTGGCCTCTCCTTAGTGGTATGTAATTCTGTGGACAATACATTGACTCAGTTAAAATATTCAATGCCTGGAATAAGACATATACAGGGAGATTCAATAAATTTTCTTATTGTTAAAAATGATGCTAATTTTGCCCCAACCAATCAGATCTTATTTAACATTTGAAAGCTAACATCTGATTGGTTGGGGCAAAATTAGCACCATTTTTAGAACTTATTATATTTATTTAAACACAGATAGCGGTTAATCTATCTACTGACGCTCTCTAATTATCCCCATTTTCGTGTGGAATGTAATGTTACATAAACCTGAAAACTTCCAACTGAAACTTTTTTTTTTTGCTTATTTCCCTAATTAAAGTAGCAGTTATGGACATTTCTAACACTAACAGTAACAGACTGGGGCTAATGTTATGCCCTCTGGCAAATATAACATTCATACCTGTACAATGAAATGCCTTTATTTTAGACTGCCGACTACCTTGAGACAGTGGGCGAAACTTCATACCTGGGTAAGATTTACAAGAGGCGGCATAGGCTGTAAGGAGGAAAGAATGAATGAGGTTTAAAAGCTGCAAAAAATAGCAGTTAGGTTCAAAACTAAAAGTCTGGTTCAATAGATGAATGGAAATGGATGGTTTAATGCTTTATATGGATGAAAAAACGAACCACATGTACATTGTCACATCTTCATGTAAATGAATCCAATTGGTGAGGGACTGAAATTAAACTGATGTTGTGTCAGAAGCTTCCAGCCACTAGAGGCTTGTTTCTGTCTTTGACAGGCTATATCTTTGGAATTAGATTGAATATGAACAGCATTTAATACGCTAAATAATGAACAATACACACCGAAAAAACATTTTTCAACCTTAAGTGGCATGTCCACTCTAAAAACTAGCTTTTAGTATAAGGTAGGTGACCACTTCCCACCCCCAACTGCCTAATTATTTCTGTAAAAATACACTTAATCGATACTTACAGCCCCTTATCTCCCGCGTTGTCTCCGATCTGACTCCCTGCTTGTGGAAGTTGCAAGCAGGGGCTGGACCGGCAGCCACGTCTGTGATTGGCCAAGATGCGGCTGATGTCATTGAAGACACCACGGGAGAGAAGGGTCTGTAAATAGCGATCTAATCATTTTTTTAAAGAAATTTCATGGCAGTTGGGATTGGGCAGAGGTCACTTACCTTATGCCAAAAGGGGTGCCACAGCTGCAGAGGATGGATCCGGATGGTGGGGGTGGGGTGGGTGCGCATGTCATTGCATTGTTGAGGTTAGGGAAATAGCAAGCACCGGATGAATCACTGACACCTCTTTCTCTTTACTTTCCTGGATGTTGAAAAGGCACAGCAGGAGAACCATAAGGAGCAGAGATGTATGGTAAGGATTTTTTTAAACTACACAATGGGGCCAGTATGGGGTTCATTTTTAGTTTTGGGGGTGAACATACCTTTTAAAGGGAAAGTTCACCCCAACTGATATATTTTGCACTTTATTACCTGCATTACTAACCAGATATTTAAGGATAATTATTGTCTCCATTCTGGCCTCCTCCCTCCAGTTAGTCTATCATAGTTGTGACAAGTGACATCACAACCAATTATTGACTGCTGTTTCACATGCTGCCTCCTCTGCACATGTTCAAGCATATAAAAAGCTCTTAAGTCAGAGGAAGGACTTATTAAATATCTGGTTACAAATGCCTGTAATATACTGGTAAAAACATACCAGTTGGGGTTATAGGCAGATAACTGACAAGTGACCAGTTTTCAGTTTTAAAGGAGGACGTGTTTATAAATCGGACAAGTTAAACATGATTCAGTTCAATACATTTGCAGCATATAACATTAGTTCCATATGTAACCGTACACTTGTATTTTCTGTATTTGAGAAAAAGAGCAAGGGGGAAATGGTAGAAAAGTGCTTAGAAGGGAGGGGTGAAGAGAGGGTGAGAGAGAGGAAGGGGGAGGCTTCTGTATCTTTCAGACTACTAGGAGGGTGCTGAGGGTTTATAGAAGTTTATCTTAATTGTTGTGGATGGTCAGATATGTTTATGCCCATTTATTCATACCAGGGGGTCCATACTTTGACAAATTGGTTTAGTGTACCTCTGCTTAGGTATACAAGTCTAATTAAGGGCAAATCAAACTTAATCATGGCTTTCCGGGTTCCGCATTTGGGCGCCTATTGGGACATCCAAGTCAGTACTATAGTCCGTCTGGCATACAAAAGGGAACTATCTAGTAGTTTGAGATGTGTGTTTGTACATCCTCTGGCTCCGTCAACTCCCAAGACACATAGTGCAGGGTCCGGTGGTACCGGTATATGAAGTATTTGTGTTAAGGTTCTTACTACCCTTTTACAGAAGGCTGAGATCTTTGGGCAAGTCCACATCAGATGCCAAAAATCTGCTGATGATTCATAGCATTTTGGGCATTCTGAAGTATTGGTTGGGGACATATGTGCTAATCTACGCGGCGTTAGGTATAGCTGATGTAAAATGTAGAATTGTGTTACTCTATGGTTAGCCGATGGGGATACCTGTATGTGTGATTGGGCGATTTCTTCCCAGTCTTACTCGTGAAATGTGGGTATGTATTTATTCCATTTTTGCATCAGTGTGCTTTGTATATCGGTACCTAGTTTAGCAATCAAGCGTATATTCGTGAAACCAGGTGTCTCTCCACCCGGTCCCCCAGAATCCTTGAGGGTTTGGAATTCAGAGATGAGGCAGTAACGCAGTTAGGGAGTTTGTTAGGGAGAGTTTTTGTTGTAGTTCAGAGAATAGTATCAATGTGTCATTGTGTATGATTTGTTGGAAGTATAGGATTCCTCTATTTTCCCAGGCAGTCCCAACGCCTGGAATGATATTTTTGGGGGGTTCTAGGAATGTGATGGGTAGAGTCGGTATATATGTATGGAGCATTCGCTCCATCGTATACTGATGGTGGAGGATGTCGTGGGGTCGGGGGGGGGGGGGGGGAACTATCCAGTCTGTAAAGTATTTAAACTGTCCTGCTAAATAGTATAAATAGAAATACGGTAGCGCAAAACCCGCTAAGGCTTTAGGCATTTGGAGAGTTTTGAATTTGGTTCGCGCTCGGCCTGAGCCCCACAACAGAGAGAGGAGTATACTTTGTAGAGTTGTGAAAAAGGTCTTTGGGAAGGTGATAGCTAAATGCTGGAGGGCATAGAGAATTTCAGGAAGGATTATGATTTTAATTAAGTTGACTCGACCTAGTAAGTTTATAGGGAGTTGTTTCCATATTCCAACCTTATTCCGAACCCATTCCAACAGAGGGTATATATTGTGTTTGAGAAATTGTTCTGGTGTTTGAGTGATGGTGACGCCAAGATATTTAAAATTTGGAACTACAGGGACCAAGCCGCGTATTCTTGGCGGTAATGTAATGTTGGAGTCTAGAGGGAAAAGAGCTGATTTGCTCCAGTTGATGTGTAGTCCAGAGATCGGGCTACAGTAAATTTGGAGATTATATCGTGAGTTGTGATCAGGGATTGGTCCGAGTCTGCCAGATATAGGATCAGGTTGTCAGTGTAAAGGCTGAGTAGTGAGGTTTGCGCTCCCAGGGTAAATAGCCTTTGATCGAGTAGTTTGTTCTAAGCTGTATTGCACTGGGTTCTATAGCTAGGGCAAATAAATATGGAGAAAGTGAGCATCCCTGTCTTGTGCCTCTATGGAGGCTTAAAGGGTGTGGAGTTTGTTCCGTTGATTAGGATTGTGGCTTTAGGTTGAGCATATAGAAGCTGGGTCCATTTAATATATTTAGGGCCGAAACCGGATTTGTGCATACATTGCCACAGGTATGACCATTCGACTGAATGGAATGTTTTTTGAGCATCTAAGGAGAGCATTATGTGAGTACCAGAGTTGTCCTGATCTACTTGGCAATGAATGAGTGTTTTTCGAATGTTGATTGATGTAGATTTCCCTGGCATAAATCTAGTTTGATCTGGGTGTATTATTTTTGTGATCACTTTTTTCAGTCTGTTTGTGAGTATTTTGGTAAGTATTTTATAATCTGTGTTAAGTAATGAGATGGATCTGTATGATCCACATTCTAGTGTGTCTTTTCTGGGTTTAGGGATTAGTGTGATATGGGCTTCGTACATTGAAGGTGTAAGGGACTGGTGCTCGACTATATGTTGTAGTAGGTGTAATAGTTGGGGTAGGATCTGTTCACTATATCTTTTGTAAATTTCAATTGGTATGCCGTCTGGCCCGGGGGATTTTCCATTTGATATATCTCCTATTGCTTTTATAATTTCTGTTATTGTGATGTCTGCTTCTAATTGGGCTTTCTCGTTGTGGGAAAGTTTGGGAAAGTCTACCATAGCTAGATATCTTCGTAGGTGTGTTGGTGTTATAGCGAGTTGTGATTGGTATAGCTTTTGGTAGAATTGTGTGAATACTTGTAAGATGTTGGGTGTACTTGTAGCTGTGTTGCCGTTGGGGTCATTAATTGCTAAGATGTTATTAGTATCTCTTGGGCCATGTGCTAGTTGGGCTAATAGTTTAGCTGATTGGTTCCCGTGTTCGAAATACTTTTTCTTATTAAAGGGCATGTCCACCCCCAAAACTATAATCCCCCCACTACTGGCCCCATTGTGTAGTGTAGTTTAATCCTTACCTCACATCCCAGCTCCATATGGTTCTCCTGTAGTCCCCCCCCAAAGTCCCAAAAACTGCCCACCAGGAGGATAGCAGAGTCCATATAGCACTCTGCCTTCTATCTGGCCTCTGGGAGAAGTTTGGCATGCATACTGCAGCCCTTCTCCCCCTCCCCCTAGTGTAAAACCCTTTTCACCAAACATTTCCCCTGACCCCCAGCACCAACCGCTATGTTAGTAATATCAGAAAATGCCCAAAACATTACTTACCTTCCCTCTTGCCTCCGCCGCACTGAACTCCCGGCAGCCACGTCCGTGATTGGCTGCTGCTCAGCCAATCACAGACGTGACTGCCGGTCCCGCCCCTCTGCTTGCATTTTCTCGCAAGCAGAGGGCCTGGCAGCGCGGCGGAGGAAAGAGGGAAGGTAAGTAAAGTTTTGGGCATTTTCTGATAATACTAACATAGCGGTTGGGGCTGGGGGGACATACCCTTTAAAGAACATTTCCCTCTGTGTTTATTCTGTGATGTGGTGGTGGTGTTATACGTTGTTTGTGCCTTTCAGCTTCTATGAGGCAGTTGGATAGTTCGTTTTCTGATTCAGAAGTTTTGTGTTTTATATATTTATCTATACTATGGTTGTGTGCATGGAGTCCCACCAATTGCCTCGACCCTCGCTCCAACCACATCATATTAATCTTTTACATTTCGTTTCTGGTTATAGAAGCATTTCAATAACATCTACATGAACTTTTATTTGGTTATTGGCTTGTATATACGATACTTGCGTGGTGGTCTCTGATTCTCAGTTGTCAGGTTTGGGTAAGAATCAGTCTGTATATTGTGGCCCTTATCGTTTATGGCCTATATTATTCAAGTAAATCTGTGGGGATGATAGGCAATCCTCTGGAAGAGGTAGTATGGGGGTTAGCTGGAGTGCTGGTCAGAGTTTCCTTGCCTCCAGTCCAATCCCGCAAAGGGGTCAAGTTGCATAAGAGAAGGGCAATTGCCCCCAGGCCGCAATAAATCATTCTGCTCAGGTTCCGCTGGGGCAAACAAACATATCTCCGGCCAGGTATATGGTAGTCTGGCTCTCCGTTATCATGGGTCATTAGGGTTGGCGAGTCCCTTGTTTGATTAACCAAACTCCCTTCAAGGCAGTCTAGCATGTTGTCCGGGGCCAGGATCCATTATGCAGTCTGGACTGCATAATATTCTATTCATGTGTATACAGTGGCGTCTGTACATTTCAGTACCTCAGTGGGGGGGGCAACATTCGGTAACAGGGTGTAAGGGTAGGCAAGGGAGCCACATGGGTACAGGTAGTGGGTTCTGTTCGTAAATGAAATTGTTACCATAGGAGTCCTACCGGAGCTTATCAGGAGTCTAGCTGGACCCAGGCATCCACAGGGGTACCTCTCCTAGGCGTGTGGGGTATATCCTGGAGTGAATTGTGTCTGAGGTTGCTTTAAATCGATTCAAGACAATGTCCAGAGCCTGGATCCATCCTGCGGTTGGTCTGGAGGCTCCACTTATGTACATATTAGCGCCTGCAGTCAGACTTCCCTTTGCTACAATGTTTCAATGGGGGGAGTCATCATTCAGTAACAAAGAGTAGGGATGAGGAGGTGGGCTGGAGTTCGTCAGTCACCTTCAGGAGTCTGGGAAAGGGAAGCAATATGGCCATAGATAGCGGGTGTTGTTTATAAATAAAATTGTGTGTTATGAGTTCCTGTCGGGATTGTAGCCATAGTGGGAGTCCAGATAAGTATCGGCTTCCCTAGGGGTTTCAAAAAGGCGCATCTATATCTCTGACACCACCAATCGGCATGTGAATGTGCCATGGAGTTGGTTATACCTGGGTTACTTTATGGCAGTCCAGTCCAGTGTCCGAAGTCAGGTTCCGCTGTGCGGTTGCTCTGAAGGTTCCGTACATGTGTACAAGTCAAGGCCGTAAGTAGCCTGCCCTTTGCTTCAGTACCTAAGTGGGGGGGCATTCAGTAGCATAGTGTTAGGATGTGGGGGTTCGTAATGAAATTGTTTAATTTAAAGTTCCTACCAGAAATATGATTTCAGCGTCCAACCAGGTGCAGGCTTCCATAGGGGTTTCAAAGAAGCGTGTCCACCAGTCTGATTCCACTCGTAGGCGTGCGGGGTAAACTATGGAATAGGTTATACCTGCCGCTGCGAATCGCTTTTTAACAACTGTGAAGGTGGCCCGATGTCTCTGCAACTCTAGTGAATAGTCGGGATATATTCGGATGGTTGCATTTTTGTGGGTGAGGTTGGTGGATGTGCGGGCCTGACGGAGTACCCAGTCCCTGTCTTGTGCATTCAACAGCCATGCGATTAGGGGTCTCGGAGGGCTCCCGGGAGGGGGTTTCAACCTGGGATCCAGTGCACCCTTTCTATTGCGAACTGTGCTGACAGGCCACCTGTGCCCAGGTGAAAGCGGATCCAGTCTTCCAAGAACCTGGCTGGCTGTTGCGTTTTGGTTCCCTCTGCAAAGCCCAGGAACCAGAGGTTTTGTCTCCGGGACCTATTTTCAAGATCGTCCAGTTTGCTTTTGTTTATCATCATTTCTTGTTGCAGGTGAGTGACAGTCAGACATGGTCATACCGTGTCCTCTACATCGGATATGCGGGTTTTGGCTCCTCCTTGCACCTAGGAGTTGTTGTCGTAGTTCTGTTAGTGTGGGTTCTTCTTGTGGAGGCTCAGTAATGGGAGTTGACTGCTCCTTGCTGGGTGTTGGTTCAGCTGGTTAAGAGTTGTTTTGGCGGGAAGGTAGCATGGCGGTTTGCGGTTTGCCACGCAAATGGTTCTAATTTTTTGTTGGCTGCCGTCGATTTGGTGTTCTCAGGCTGTCATTGGGGTGCCTTTCGGTTCCAGAACAGTAGATTTGTATTTATTGAGGTTTATTTGGGTTAGCCTCGGTTGCTGTGGTGGTGTTGGAACAGCTTAACTAAGCGTCTTGCTCCATTGAACGCCAGACTCCACCCCCCTAAGCAGAGATATTTATCTTCTGTCTCGCTGGCCCAGGTCCTGAAAGGGTATGTCCACCGTGATTTTAAACTTTTATGTTTCGAGTTTAACTGAAGGACAGGAGGTAAATGCGATATGTCTTACCTCCTGTCCTTCAGTAAATCTTACAGGAGAGCAGGAGAAACTTACCGCGTATCGCTCCAGCGCTGCTGACAGCCTCCTACTACAGGGACATTCCCCGACGGATCCACAGTCCTTTGCATTGTGTGTGCGTGCGCACACAATGCATAGGAGCGTGCAGAGCCGGATTGAGACCAAATGGGGCCCAAGGCACAAGTCAGATTTTTGGGCCCCCCCTAACGTTCCATTACACAAATATCAGTATTGTAACGGTCCCCCCCATGATAGCACCCATGATGGCACCCATGATGTTGCTCTTCCCCCATAATAGCACCCATGATGGTGCTCTCCCCCCATGATGTGCTCTCCCCCCCATGATGCACCCATGATGGTGCTCTCCACCCATGATGCCATCCATGATGGTGCTCTCCACCCCATGATGCCACCATGATGGTGCTCTCCCCCCCATGATGCCACCCATGATGGTGCTCTCCCCCCCATGATGCCACCCATGATGGTGCGGTTAGCATCCATGAATGATGGTGCTCTCCCCCCCCATGATAGCACCCATGATGTTGCTCTTCCCCCCATGATAGCACCCATGATGTTGCTTTTCCCTCATGATAGCACCCATGATGTTGCTCTCCCCCCCATGATAGCACCCATGATGTTGCTCTTCCCATTACCACCCACCCCATCCCCCACCCCCATGCCCCCCCACAACCAACCCCATTACCCCACTCCCCCACTGATGAAAGTAGTTGGGTTATCATTGATTGAGGTTTGAGGATCAGATTCAGATACACTTCTCCTGCCTGTGCGCCCAGCAGTCTCCGTCTCTAACGCAAGGCACGCAGGCGCACATCAGTGATGATGTGCTGCGCGCCAACAGCCGCCCGCCCAGACGAACTGAACCACCAATGATTGTACAGTCCGAGTCCTCGCTCCTCCTGATTGGATGTCAGCGGCCGGGCCCCTTGTCTGGACTTCAGCAAATTAATCAAACGCTGCGCACGCACGCGCTATGGCTATGGGGTAAATAAAGAATTGCCCAATATTGTACACATTTTTAATGCAGACACTGGGGCCCCTGGACGGCTCCCGACGGGCCCCCCTGACATCCGGGCCCCAGGCACTTGCCTCGGGTGCCTTGTGGATAATCCGGCCCTGGGAGCGTGGACGCGGTGGAGACTGTCAGTGAAGCCGGCGCTGGAGCGATATGTGGTAAGTTTCTCCTGCTCTCCTGTAAGATTTACTGAAGGACAGGAGGTAAGACATATCGCATTTACCTCCTGTTCTTCAGTTAAACTGGAAACCAGAGTGCCAACTACAGACCAGTTTTGGCATTATTGAGCCATTATCAGTGTAGTGCAGGCCTCTGGTTTTGCAGTCTAAAGTGCCTATAGACAGACGTCACTAATGCTAATGCTTAGAGGAGGCAGCTAGGGGAAAAACATTCAATCATTGGCTGTGATGTCATCTGTTACACCCATGACTGACAGCTGCTAACCGGAAGCAAAAAAGAAAGGTAACACAAAAACAGGGCAGCATTTCAGGCTAGTCTTACATCTCTCAGATTTCTAACTATTGCAGTTTTGGAGTGTGGGGTGATTAACCTGTATACAAGTTTTCATTTCAGGGGTGGACTTGCCCTATAAAGGAGATGTTAATGCTATAAACACTCTTTTCCCTTGTAGGGCCCATGTTTAGCTGAATCAAATGGTGCATCTATCTGGTTAGTTTAATACACCCTGTGTGAAACAAGATGTAAGAAAAGCTGCTGAAATAACTTTACTTTCTCTATTCCTTGCTGATTTAAAGGACAACTGTACTGTCTAAGCTCCGCCCTCACCTTAGTCTGGAATCTTTACAATGGGAAGAACTTCTTACAGAACGCGTCTTCCCATTGGTTAGCATAAGCCATAGAGTTGTCTTTTAAGTATCCAGCCTCATTTCTGAACCCATTTCGGTTTGACAAACTTGATACTGCAAGAGAATGGAGTCTGGCTAGGGGAGGAACTGAGAAGGAACAGCAGTGATATCTTGTCATCTCTAAAATGAGATCAATTTAATCCTCTCATATTTTACTTAAAAAAATACACTAAAACAGTTAAGAAATTACCAGGGTTATTCAATAAAAGTTCTTATTGTTTAAAATGGTGCTAATTTTGCCCCAACCAATCAGATGTTAGCTTTCAAATGTTAAATAATATCTGATTGGTTGGGGCAAAATTAGTACCATTTTAAGCGATAAGAACTTTTAATGAATCTCCCTGTATGTTCTTTCTGCGAAAAGGTACATTTACCTTCTGCAAAAAAAACGAGGAGTAAAGGATGTGGGAAAAATGTAAAAATCCCATTAACCTGGATAAAATTTTATTGATCTGCAAAAACTAATGACAATTATAATGGGACAAGGTACTATGAACAAGCTAAGCTACTAGAACAAGACCAAACAACCTGCTGTAGAATGTCAACATCTGTTTCCTTAGCATTCCAACTTCTGGAATATTATTTCATTAGAATAATTAAAATACGTTACCATCAGCAGGGCTGGAGAAGATTCCCAAGACATGAGTATGATCCACCCACTGCATGTTAAAACCTTGATCCCTTCAATACACAAACACAGGTATATTCATTATTTCACTTCCCCTAAGATACATACAGAAAACAACATGTACCGTATACAGTTCACCATATAGAGGGAAATGTCACAATTAACAAATAGAAGCCCTATTTAAGGGGCAATTATACCTCTTACCAACTTTATGTCAACAGTGAATTTCTGATGGGAAAATTTCCTCTGAAGGCTTAATTATTATGTAGCACATTATTATGGTGTCCTGGCTGTACTAAAACAAGTAACTTATCTTTACCCCTTCTAAACTGCAAGATCCTCACCAGTGCGTAAACTATGTACATTCGGGAGAACTACAGAAGAATTACAAACTAAATTCACAGTCCATAACCAAGATCCTTTCCAAGTGGCTCCTACAAAAAGATTCATCACTGCAAGTTTTAAAGATAAAAATAAAATAATTTTTGATTTAAAATGAAAGACTATTTCACAACAGAGAAATACCATCTGTTATTCCACATGTTGCCTACATCCCAGTCAATACAGGGCTACTGCTGCTACCTACTTGTATTCTGTGAAAGGCTTCATCAGATCTTCAGTACAGAGTTGGGGTGAAAACTCATAAATTTCGATAATATGGCCAAATCTCCCATGGTCGGTCTGATCTTCCGCATACATTGAAAAGTCATTCAGGAGGGGTTGTATCTTCACATCTTTTTCATACAAGTTACCGATGATCTGACAAAGAATTGAATTTGTATTATATGCAGAATGTCGACTCTCAGGAAAACACAAAATGTTAATACAGACCAATGAGAGATAATACTGAGCTGGTATGGATGTAAACTATAAACATTTTCATTGAGGAAGTTTAAAAAAAGTAGAGGTTCAACACATTAAAGGGCATGTCCACCCCCAAAATTATATTCTAATACTGTTATGTATTTGGCTGCTTTTTTAGCTGTCTGCTTTTATGATTCTTCTTTCATGCTGATCACTGTGACAGGAAGAGGTAGGCCTCGGTTGCAACTGGATGAGAAGCAGGATACTGGGGATGTTTTCAGGGGTTTTAATAATGCAGCTCAGTTATCTTGAGGCTTCTCTGTAACTTATTAAATTTTAGTTTTTGTGGTGGACATGCCCTTTAAAGGGACAGTTCAGAGGAAATTATCAATATTTGTTAAATTGTTAGTTTATGTAATGCCTTCTTAGTTATTCTACATATTCTCTCCCATTTAGAAAAATCAGTTTCATACCCTTTGCTATTCCCTGCTGTTGACATTAGTGAGCTGACATTTCAGGTTCTAACGGTCCTTCTTCTTCCCAGGATGCACCACTTCCTTGGAATGTTCGTAACAGTAATTTCTACTGATTGGCTGTTGGATGGGTCAAACATGCTCAGATCTCTACTGAGCAACTGAATCAACCCAGGCACTGGGTCAAGGGCAAAACCATAACGGTCTCTACTAGGGGTCCTGCAAACAGGAAGTCAGTATTTCGGAAGCATTTATTTATACACAGACGAAATGCTGAATTGGCAGATTAAATTGGGATGAAAAAATACTGCTCTTTTTTGTGAAAAGCATATGTATTTGCACTGAACTTCCCCTTTAAGTACCAAACAGACATTTTCCCATAAAGTGTTCTTGTCACAAGCTTACTATACAGAAAGAAAGATAGCAGTCATATTATAACAAATTCATCATGATCTATGACAAGACAAGCTACCACTTCTACATTCAAGGCGTCAAGGGCCCCCCCGCCTTTTTATTTTTAGAATGAGAGATATAGCCTCCTCCCAGAAAACCACCGGAAGACGGACGGGCGCGAGGCCGGCGGAGGGAACAACGTCCTGTCTAAGCTCCGCCCAAACAACCTAAGTCTGGAATCTTGAAAAATGGAGAGAACTTCTTACAGAACCGCTATCCCTTGGTTAGCATAGCCATAGAGTTGTCGTTTTAAGTATCCAGCTCATTTGTCCTGAACCCATTTCGGTTTGACAACTTGATACTGCAAGAGAATGAGTCTGGTAGGGAGAAGGAACTGAGAAGGAAAGCAGCATGAGTATCTTGCAAGCAATGACAAACTATAAGAATCAATTAATCCTTCTCATATTTTACTTAAAAAAATACACTAAAACATAAGAAGTACACAGGTTATTCAAATAAAGTTCTTATTGTTTAAATGGTGCTAATTTGCCCCAACCATCAGATGTTAGCTTCAATTTTAAAAGTAAAAATATTGATTGGTTGGGGCAAAATTAGTACCATTTTAAGCGATAAGAACTTTTAATGAATCTCCCTGTATGTTCTTTCTGCGAAAAGGTACATTTACCTTCTGCAAAAAAACGAGAGTAAAGATGTGGGAAAAATGTAAAATCCCATTAACCTGATAAAATTTTATTGATCTGCAAAAACTAATGACAATTATAATGGGACAAGGTACATTGAACAAGCTAAGCTACTAGAAAAGACAACAAAACCGTGTAAATGTCAACATCTGTTTCCTTAGCATTCCAACTCTGAGAAAAAACATTATTTCATTAGAATAATTAAAATACGTTACCACAGCGGGCTGGAGAAGATTCCCAAGACATGAGTATGATCCACCCACTGCATGTTAAACCTTGATCCCTTCAATACACAAACACAGGTATATTCATTATTTCACTTCCCCTAAGATACATACAGAAAACAACATGTATACAGTTCACCATATAGAGGGAATGTCACAATTAACAAATAGAAGCCCTATTTAAGGGGCAATTATACCTCTTACCAACTTTATGTCAACAGTGAATTTCTGATGGGAAAATTTCCTCTAGGCTTAATTATTATGTAGCACATTATTATGGTGCCTGGCTACTAAAACAAGTAACTTATCTTACCCCTCCTAAACTGCAAGTCCTCACCAGTGCGTAAACTATGTACATTCGGGAGAACACAGAAGAATTACAACTAAATCACAGTCCATAACCAAGATCCTTTCCAAGTGGCTCCTACAAAAAGATTCATCACTGCAAGTTTTAAAGATAAAAAAAAATAATTTTTGATTTAAAATGAAAGACTATTTCACAACAGAGAAATACCATCTGTTATTCCACATGTTGCCTACATCCCAGTCAATACAGGGCTACTGCTGCTACCTACTTGTATTCGTGAAAGGCTTCATCAGATCTTCAGTACAGAGTTGGGGTGAAAACTCATAAATTTCGATAATATGGCCAAATCTCCCATGGTCGGTCTGATCTTCCGCATCTTGAAAAGTCATTCAGGAGGGGTTGTATCTTCACTCTTTTCATACAAGTTACGATGATCTGACAAAGAATTGAATTTGTATTATATGCAGAATGTCGACTCTCAGGAAAACACAAAATGTTAATACAGACCAATGAGAGATAATACTAGCTGGTATGGATGTAAACTATAAACATTTTCATTGAGGAAGTTTAAAAAAAGTAGAGGTTCAACACATTAAAGGCATGTCCACCCCCAAATTATATTCTAATACTGTTATGTATTTGGCTGCTTTTTTAGCTGTCTGCTTTTATGATTCTTCTTTCATGCTGATCACTGTGACAGGAAGAGGTAGGCCCGGTTGCAACTGGATGAGAAGCAGGATACTGGGGATGTTTTCAGGGGTTTTAATAATGCAGCTCAGTTATCTTGAGGCTTCTCGTAACTTATTAAATTTTAGTTTTGTGGTGGACATGCCCTTTAAAGGGACAGTTCAGAGGAAATTATCAATATTTGTTAAATTGTTAGTTTATGTAATGCCTTCTTAGTTATTCTACATATTCTCTCCCATTTAGAAATCAGTTTCATACCCTTTGCTATTCCCGCTGTTGACATTAGTGAGCTGACATTTCAGGTTCTAACGGTCCTTCTTCTTCCCAGGATGCACCACTCCTTGGAATGTTCGTAACAGTAATTTCTACTGATTGGCTGTTGGATGGGTCAAACATGCTCAGATCTCTACTGAGCAACTGAATAAACCCAGGCACTGGGTCAAGGGCAAAACCATAACGGTCTCTACTAGGGGTCCTGCAAACAGGAAGTCAGTATTTCGGAAGCATTTATTTATACACAGACGAAATGCTGAATTGGCAGATTAAATTGGGATGAAAAAATACTGCTCTTTTTTGTGAAAAGCATATGTATTTGCACTGAATTTCCCCTTTAAATTTGATTAATTCATTACCTACCATTTACCACTGGGTGGCAGTGCAGTGTCAGAGATGAGGCAAAATCAACACATTGTTACTTGATTTTTGCTTACAATGCAAACCCCACAAATAAAGTACCGGTATTAAGTGGGATCACAAACACAGAATGACAATACAATGTTATTATATATATTTTGAAATATAGGCTACCTAGTAAAGGCAATACTCCTGTGCAAAAGCTTGGAATTAGGATTTCCTATGCCATTTATTTTTAGCTTTTAGACACTTTTAGCTTTTAGATATATAAATGTGCATCTTTGTAGAGTGGAATAACTGGGCAAAAATGTCTGCCATGTCTGCTAGGTGTATACTTTAGGGGAAAGGGCATGTCCATCCTCAAATCATTATTTTTTTATAAATGTTAAGCAGCCCCCCAAATCCCATTTTCTTTATACTTATCTCATTCAGTCTTGTGGCTTCCGGGTAACCACTGTAAGTCAAAACCTCGACAACACGGCCAATGTTGAAAGATATTACCAAAGCACACTCTTCTGCTGCTGTTGCGAACTGCTTACAAGATGAATCTGCTGGCGAGGGATCGGGGCCTGTAAAGCTGGGTACACACTGTCAGATCCTTCGTCGGCCAGGAGGAAGGACTGTTGGGTACAGCAAAAGTAGCCGCAGCTGACAGTTAGCCGCGACCGAGTGTGTGGTTCATACAGGACCACATGATTGTCCATGGTTTCTGTACATGTCCGATCAGAGGTCCGTCCAATTGGGACGAACGGTCGGTCGCGCCCGAAAAAAGCATGTAATTATTTTTACACTGAACTATCAGTCAAAATATTGAATGGTGTGTGCCCAGCTTATGTCCTTTCAGGTGCGTCTCAGGAATAGCTAAGTATAATGAAAATAAGGTTTGGGCGAGGTGGGGTGCTTAACATATATATAAAATACTGATTTTAGTGAACAAACTACTGTTCCCATTTCACTAACTGTGGCAAAATGATGGTTGATAAACAAAGTACACTTTGGTTTAAAAATGTACCCACTTACTTGTGCGAACATATCCTGTTCTCCTGATGCTGGCGACTGTATGCTAGATGCTAACTTAGCTTCTCCTCTATCCTCTGCATCATTTTTTTCTTTCTCTCTGTTATGTACTGAAGATTCACGCATTTCTGTGTTTTCTGTCTCTGATGGCTTAGAAAGCTCTACTGGATCGCTTCCTGAAGATGCCTTCTGGTCATATAATGCACAGAGCTTGTTGCCTTCTGTTTTCTGAATCAAACACATATTCTCACTTTCCCCTTCTACCTGTGCACTTTCCATTACCCTGTACTGTTCGTTATACTTTGAATTAATTGGTGCACTGTCATACTTGCACCCTTGAACAGACACCTCAGGACTTTTTCTGTATTCCCAGTTGAAGGAAATTCTACAATATCTATTTCTCTTGTACCTTCTTTAGGTTCACACTCTAGATTTACAAGCTCTGATAGATGCTCCACAGGTCTAGTTTCTTGACTTCCTCTGTGGAATATTTGCATTTAATATGTAGTTGGGTTTACACTCCATAACAGTCTCTGTGTCATTAATATTTCCTAGTTCGTTACTAGGTAACTTCTCCTGTTCAGCTTGAACTGCTGGATTATCTTCTGCTAACTCTCCTTTCTCCTCTGCATTCTCTATGCAAGCATTTTGTTCTTCCCTGCCTGCTCCTTTTATTCGTTCATCCTGTGTCAGTGTTCTTGTGGTTTCGCTTTCTTCCTCAGGCATTTCTTTCTTCTTGGATTCAATAATTTTCTCTTTACTATTTAATAATGATTTGTCTTCTACATTTATAATATCTTGATTATCTGCCTCCAAAATTTTCTCAGTTGTCAGAAAACCACTGTCCTCTTCCTTTTTCATCTCCTCTGTCTTTTTTTCTTCTGACTCTCCACTCGTACTACCCTCCATCGTCTGAATGCCTTGGTAAGTAAAGCTGTCCTCATTTTTGGGTTCCTTGGAGCTTATGTCGGTTTTCACAATTACTTTTCCATCTTCTCTTTTCTCTCCCCCTCCATACCTCCCCCGTGGCACATAGAATTCCCTGTTTGGCCTCTTATTTTTCTTCTTCCACCACTTTCCTTTCTCTGTCTTGTTATATGACACATAGTTGTCTTCTCGTTTATTGGTCCTAATGTCTCCTTCCTGGATTGGTATCCTGTCATTAGCACAAAAAAAGATGAAATATAAGTGACTCTGTATTTCTTGCATAGTACAAAGCTCAACGTTTTGGGGGCCAAGCCTCCCTTCCTCAGGATAGGGACACACAAAAGCATTTTGCACATGTATTGAGTTGATACCCTAAGATTGAGAGACTTAAGTGTCCACTGGTGGCACAGACCCTTTTTCTAGTATTTATATAAGCTTCCATAGGTGGCCATAAGAGGCACAATTTGCAGCCACACGGTTGGATGAAATTTACATTAAGTCCTTTTGTCTACTTTAGATGATGGAACGACTGAAATATTGGTCGGTTGGGCCAAAACATCGGCCAGTGTGTACCTAGCCTAAGAAAAGCGCTTGTCTAGCTTCCTCTCATTTAATGTGTTTTACTTACCTGACACTAGCAAAGCAGATCACAGTGCGGCGATCCCAGCCCTCACCCACAGAGAAGCTACTCAAAGCACTGTAAGACTCTGTTAGACGATGAATGATGTATCTCAGGCGACTAGATACTGGTGGGAAAAGCAAAACTCTGCACAGAAAAATACAAAAATGTACGAAAAAATAATAGAGTTAAAAGCAACAGAAGAAGAAAAATGTAAAATAATGTAAAAATGCATTGCTTTATGGCTTTCTACCAAGATATCACAGCCATATGCCTTTAGCACAAAACAATATTATCAATATTAATATAAAAGAGTATATTGGCATTTTGATAGGAGTCTAAGTACTAAAAAAACAGAAGCTTAAAAATAAACTTTACAGAAGCGAAGACATCGATTTAACACCCTGAACTATTGCTTTCATTTTTCATGCAACTAAACTAAACCTAAACCAGAAATTCAGGGTGTAAATTTTGATAGTTAAGTGTCTGGATCCAGAGAATGACACCTGTCTAATAGGATGTTAAACCCTGTAAGGGTTTGCAGGGTGCAGTGCCAATATAAGGCCAGGAATGTCTTCAAATGAGGGGAAACAGGGGGTGGATTGTAATGGATTATGTACCCCTACTGTAATTTTGTTTGGATACCAAAACCTTCTTGTCTATGTCTATAACAGAAGTCAACAGCATGACTCAGTTGGGCTTTCTCTGTCTACTTAATATGCCCTTCCTGTTCAGCTGATAGAAAGGTTTTATCAGTTCCCAGCTCACCGGGTCAAAACCAGGTTGTGGGATGCCGTCACGTACAAATACCTATCACAAGATATATAAACTACCGCCCCCACCCACATTTTAACAGCTGTTAGCACCAAAACCCAGCAATTACAGCTGGAAAATGAAATAATATTATATATCTGAATCACTCACTGCCACACTCAGGCAGGAATTATACCAGACAATGCAATGTATACTGAAAATGATTGCTAAAATATAAAGTGTCTACTTATAAGGACATGATTCTTACTTCTATTTAGAGCATTCAGAGAAGCAGGTGAGCAAATATTATTTAAAGGGGAACCGTGGTCTCCAAACAAGTTGAGTTTAAATGAAAGGCCAGTTTCCTACCTTTAAAACGAGCCATCAACCACCTCTTTACGTGCTCCACAGCCCAAGATATAAAGAAATGACTGACCAGAAAGTTAATGGGTGGGAGGCTGACATGTGACATTCCTAAGGCTTCTCCTGCACAGTGCCGCCGGCGAGCACAGCCTCAGACTCCCTCAGTGTGTGAGGGACACAGGAAGTCCCTCCTCCTCTCTGCTGTGTGAAGTCCTGACAGAGAAGGTAAGGGAATCTACAGCCCTTCTCTCTCACTATGTGAAAACATCCTTTTCAGAAACAGTTCTCACTCTGCCTGAGTTTTCAGGAGGGGGGGGGGTCAGAGTGGCCCACAGCACCTGTGAGCGGGGGGTGGGGCTTAGGCACCTGTGAGCGGGTGGGGCCACGGCACCTGCGAATGGGCGGGGCCACGGCACCCGCAAGTGGGCGGGGCCACATGGGGCTGTAAGGAAATGGGCCAAGGGGGGCCTGCAACTGGAGGAACCATGGGGTCCATGAGTGGGAGGGACCAGGGGGGTTGCAAAGGGGAGGAGACACAGGCAGATTACGAAAGGTTTCAGAGCAGGAAACAGGAAGTGCAGGGGACCTAGTGATGCTGCTGCCATATCACACACAAAAATTTAAATATCTTCAAAACTATGCAAAATAAACAATGGAAAAAAATTGCAAAAACTCTCAGGAGAGCAATTCCTATCAATTTGCCTAAAGCCATTTTTGGACCACAGTTCCTCTTTAAGAAAAAAACATTTTAAAAAGTGCAAAGGTATTTACAAAAATAATGAACAGACATACATAAGCAGCAGTAAACTAAATGGATAAAAGATATAATGCTTATATGATGTCCAAGTCCTAAAGTCCTATATGAAAAAAAAAAAAGTTCCTGGCTCCAAAAAAGGTAACTAATAATCCACTTCTGCGGCCTCTTTTCTACCCCTGACACAGGATGGTACCCAGACTTCCTCAACCCCAAAAGTGTAGGTTGGGCTCAGGGTATTTCCAATACTTTATTATCTTCAGTATGGGCCTCTCATAAAAACGAACAATGCTGTCATTATCCTTATCTTGGTAAATACACGTCTTTCACACACAAATATTAATGACCCTTGTGAATTTATAGAGGACTAAACATGGCTTATCTACCATATGTACCTTATTATAGTGGTTTAAAGTGGGTTTCTGGGACACCCTAAGGCCTAGAGGTACAGTGTTTGGATCCCACATGATTCTCTCGTCCACTAGAATCCATTTGGATGACAGAGTTCTCATCCACAAGTAAAGGTAATTTATCAAAAATCTGGTGTTTTAAGCCGGGTGCGCACCATCCAATGATTTGGCCCAACCAACTGACATTTCAGTGTATCCGTTGATTGGGTTGAAATATTGTATGTTTTCCTGGGCTGCCTGAGTTATGGTATCTGACCCACAAGTAATGAAGATTTATCAAAACCCAACTGACATTCAGTGCGTGATGATGCTACAGGACTCCAATCCCCTATGGGTTTTTATGGAACCTGAGCCATATGCCACAAGAAACATTTTCTGTCTAATATGATCAAAGGATACAGCCCAATGCACAAATATAACACAACTAAGGGAATTAATAAATACCCCAGATTTGAATGTAGCAGGTTCCATAACATGACAGTTGCCCAAAGAAACACACAAAAATAATGAGAAGGATTAATCTTGCAGAAAACAATCCAGGGGCATATACAGACCAGCAAATGCCTGATCAAAAAAACTCTGCTCTCTGAGGGATTCTGTTCTCTAGGCTAAAGGTGCCCATAAAGTTTTTTCCTTAGCTTTCAATGTTCCCACAATATTAAGGTCCATACACTAGTGCAATCATGGCTCGTGGCGCCAACCCGCAACGTACCAAACGGCATTGTTGATGATCCGACCCAGCAAATGATCGAGGCATGCCGGAGCACCCACATTACAAGTAACTTTTTGTTGCATAAGTGTAAGGTCTAGGCCACACTAACGCGTTTTTTGGGCGTTTGGGCACACGTTTTGCGCTCGCGGTTGCGTCTGCGGTTTTCACTAAAATGGAAATCAAGGGAACGCAAAAATTCCTGCAATTTCAGATGCACATGTGATTGTGCGTCAGTTCGCGTTTTGTTAACGCATGCGTTCACCATTTTAGGTGCGTTAACGCATACGTTTCCATGAAAGAAAATGGCAAAATCGTATGCGCAAAAGCAAAACGCACAAGAATCGTGCACACAATCAGGTGCAATAACGCTCGCAATTGTGTGCGCAATTTGGTGCAATGTAATGTGGCCTCAGCATAAATATGGCCATTCATGTAGCAACATTATCAGCTGATAAATTCACTAAAAAAAAAATTTGCCATGTCCAATCATAAAAATACACCAATTGTCAGCCTGTTTTTGTCATTGGACACCACACACAAAGCGAATATCGGGCTATACCACATGAGCCGATAATTTTGCTACGTGAATGGCCAGCAGTAGAGTTGGATAATAACACAAGCATGTTTAAAACACTTACGATTTCTGGTCTCCCTGGTGCAAAAAATGATCAAACTCCATGGAGACAAGTTGGTAAAAGTCATTTTCATAGGAACTGAGATAAAACCCATCAAGGCTTGGTTGAGCCAGTGTGTCCTTAGATATGTTACTGGTAAAAGAGGTACCTGCATGGAGAGATTATGTAATATAGGAATAAATAAAACTACCATGCTGTATGACTGTACCAATGAAGCCTGCATCATGCTTTGAATATTTGAATATAGATACTGACCAGTCTTCAACATATTAATTTTAGAGGTGTTCGTTTTTAAAGAGTGAAACCAGACTTTTTTAGGCACCCATTTTCATAAACATCAATAGAAATCCCTTTGAAAAGTTAAGTCATCGGGTGTAAATCTCTAGGCACAGTGGCTTCTGGCTCATTGGATTTGCCTTAGCCCTGTGGTAAGACAATATAAGATTTATCAGTAAACATTATGAAATCAGACTGCAGAAACACATGTGAGATAAGAGTACAAAGGTTGTCTTTTCCATTAATAGGCTGCGTCCAATCAGATGTCAGCTGTTTACCAGTCTACTGCAGTTATTTAAGATCTGATTTGACGCCAGTTAGTGCAGATTAACAGCAGAGGAAAACTTTTGCACCCTATTATAGCCCTATACACTGTGTAAACCAGGCACTTCTAACATCATTGGCCTCTATTAACTACGCCACAGCCAAGGTATAAGATGGCATCACAGTGACAGGTCCCAGTGTGTAAGGTGTATATATTATGTAGTCTTTGTAGACTAGAGATGTCCAACATGCAGCCCTCTTGATCAATGATATCAAACCTTGGCTCACCAGATGTTTAGAAAATACAGACCCAGCATTTTATAAACATATAAGCATGCTGGGAGTTGTAGTTTTCAAAACATTTGAAGGAACACCGTTTGAGAAGCCCTAATCTAGAGCAGTGATTTCGAACCTTGGCACTGCAGATGTTTAGAAACTACAACTCACAGCATGCCTTATTTAGAAGTCTTAAAACAAGGAATGCTGGAATTTGTAGTTTCCAAACATCTGGAGGGCCAAGGTTCGAAATCACTGCTCTAAGTGTTCTAAAACTACAACTTCCTGCCTCCTCTGACAGCACACTGCTAATTGCAGTTTTCATCTATAGGGCCGCAGGCTGGACAGATCTTTGACGTACACAGTGAGGGTCCCTTTGCAAATACCCCCCAAACTCTTGAGCGTCGCGTCACCCCTCCTTCTTACAATGTACATACTCCTCTACACCGCCGGTTTACCCACACACCGCTGTTTCAAATTCGCCCCTGGTTGAACTCGTGTGCTCCAACTTCTTACAGCAACACCTAGTGGCTGGAGGGACGCATAGTCAGTACAGGGGAACTTGCAACACGCTCTGCGGAAGTCACGTGGTTTCGTTGAATGAGCTCAGCATTGAGATGTGACAGTAGTTGTGTTATGACATAATATGTTGCTCTGTGTGGGAATGGTTTTCATCTAGATAGGAGTGGAAGTTAAATAGCCAGAAACATATTACAATGTGTTCACATTTTTGCAGAAAAAAAGGCAAACTTTAAAAAGGTGTTTTATTGCTGGCTGGTGGCATCTGACTTTCCTGTGTAGCGTCAATGTATTTTGTCCACGTTCCGGTCCGTTTGCAGGTTGACATGCGTTTTTCTATGCATTTGTCCGTGTTTCTGGTCCGTTTGCGTGCATGTCCAGTTTTTGGAAACATAATAGTAGATACTGGAGAAAACGCAAAAACCCCACAAAAAATAAGTTTGTCCGCGTGATGTCCACTTTTTTATTGTGTTCCCATAGACTATTATTCAAGTGCGATTTTGACACACGTGGACCAAGTCATGCATGCAGATAAAAAATGGACCACAGATATTCGGAACGCAAATTATATAGTAGGAACCAATTCTCACGATTTCCATTATATTTTAAATTACTTCGGAAAACGGAATGCACTGCGCATAGTGGGACCTAACCCTAATGCAGGGATTCTTAAATTGTGTACCTCCAGATGTTTGAAGAAACCAAGGGAATGAATAGAGTTGCAGTTTTCAAACATCTGGAGGCTCGTGATTTTTGAAACTACCTTTCACAGCACACTGAAGAGGAGAAAGTATGCATGGGAAAGGTAAATATGGCATTTTTACATGTTATGGGGAGGTGTCTACTTGCAGGGCATTTTTCCTTTTTTGGATAGACATGTCTTTTAAGTAAAGGGCATATCCACCCTTTAAAAAAAACTTTGGATATGTGGTAGGGCTTGCTCCCCCAGCCCCAACCACATTTATTTTATTGCCAGAAACTCCCCCGATCTTTACTTACCTTCCCTCTATCCTCCGCCGCACTGCCCAGCCCTCTGCTTGCATGGAAGTGCAAGCAGGGGGCAGGACCGGCAGCTGCATCTGTGATTGGCTGAGAAGCAGCCAATCACGGACGCGGCTGCCTACAGTTCAGAACGCCGTAGGAGAGAGGAAAGGTAAGTAGAGATCGGGGGAGTTTCTGCAAATAAAATTAATGCGGTTGGACCTCCACATATCCAAAGGGTTTAATGGTAGGGGGAGGGAGACCAAAACAGGAGGGAGAAGGGGGGGGGAGGTATGCTTAGAGCATGCCACAAACCTCTCAGAGGCGGAACAATTTTCACCTCTGCTAGGCTCCTGGTGGCCAGTTTTCTGGACTTTGGAGGGGCATTGCAGGGCAGCCATTTGGATCTGGGATGTAAGGTAAAATTATAATTTTGTGGACGGGGTAAGTGTGATTGGCCAGTAGTAAAAAGGGGAAAAACCTTGAAGTTGTTTTTTCAGTCCCAAGTATAATTTGTCCTTGCACACCTCTTGCTTTTCATGGTGCTTTAGGGCTAGGCCATACCAGCGCATTTTGACACACGATCTGATTGTGTGTTAAAAAGCACACACTAGTGTTGGGCAGTTGGACTGGCCACAATAGGTGCGCTGCGATCCGTAAATCTGCAACGTTTCCAGATCGCTCGGGCGCGCTTTAGTGTGGCCTCTGCTGTGTAACAATCCAATTACATCACCTGCCTAAAGGTGGGTACACACCAGAGGATTCTTCCTCCTGGCAGACCGATCGCGGCTTCCGACCAGTCGGAAGGACTGTCGGTCGTGGCAAAAGCAAAAAGTGCGGCCGATCGTGCAGCCCATAGAGAACCGCACGATCGGTCATGGTTTACCGACCCGTCCGATTCGGACGAGTAACAGTCGTAGATTGGACGGAGCCGCCACACAAAAATTCGGCCTGACTGACCGAAACACTGAAATGTCGGTAGGGCCGAATTATTGTATAGTGTGTACCCACCTTAACAATATACAAACTAATCATAAGGAAAACAGAACAGAATGAGAAAAAAAAGTCAAATATATACAAGATCATCTTTTAGGCAAGAAGCATGACAAACCAAGATTGCAATGCATCCAAGGTGAAAATCCAGAAGGATTCCCTTCTTAATAGCAAGTTATGCCTATCCCCACCTCTGTGAAGCGGGGGTATTTGGTCAATGACCATACCTTTTAAGTCGGACACAAGATGCCTGCACTTAAGGAAGTGAGTAGCCACGGGTGTATCATCATATTTGTTTTTACCAGGGGGGACCTCTGAAGGGGTTTTCTGCAATGCCAGTTTTATATCGCTGCGATGGCGTTGAAACCTCTTTTTAAAAGGGACAATGGTCTTCCCAATGTAGATGAGGGAGCAAGGGCATTTAAGCAGGTAAATGCAGAAATCAGTTGCAGTTAAGATAGCCTCGGATGGTGAAGGCTTGCCTGTGTGTGGGTGATGTAATGTAGGTCCCACGATAAGGGAATTACAAATGTTACAATTGTAACAGCGATAGCAGCCTTTTTTCTGTGAAAATACAAATTGTGTTTGTATTTAGAAACAGGGTCAGCCTGAACAAGTTGTGAGTATAACGATTTACCTTTTTTGTAGATACATTGTGGTTTAGATTTAGTGAGAATCCCTAGGTTAGGGTTTTCTTGTATGATAGGCCAGAACTTGTCTAAGTTGTTTTTGATGGTCCCTGATTTAGAAGTGTAACTGTACGAATGGGACACCTGATGTTTCAATTTTAGTGGGTCTGGTTTGTAAGGCTTCCATCCTAGCTTTTTTCAAAACAGCCTCTGGATAGTTACGGTTTTTAAATTTGAGGGCCATGGAATCCAGTTGGGTTTCCAAGTCCTTGGGGTCACTGCATATGCGTGCTACCCACATAAATTGGGATTTGGGGAGGCCTTTAAACACATGTGGGGGATGGAAGCTGAGACCAGACAAAAGGGTGTTACGGTCAGTGGGTTTAACATAGACCGAGGTACATAGATTTTCATCAGTGATCTTAACAAGTACATCCAAAAAATGTACAGATGAGTCTGAAATTTCTGGGGTAAAGATCATCTTGCTGTCTAGGTTTTTTTTTTTCTCATTCTCATGTTTTCCTTATGATTAGTTTGTTTATTACTTACCTTACTTTTACCACTAGGTGGCACTAGTGATTCACTTCCTGTATCTATATAAGACGCACAATGTATTTCATTTGTTATTGATTGTCTGAAGAAGGTACAGCTCATGTACCGAAACGTTACTCTGTGTATGTAGCAACAAATAATACACAGACGTTTAAGACTGATGTGCATGGTGTTTATTCTTTTGCTGATATACGACCTGCAACCAGGGTCTGCCATTTCACTCAGCACGAGTTCTTACCTATATCCACATAGGTGTGTGCAGGATTACCTCTGTCGTTTGCTCACCTTAACAATATAGGTGTGCTCCCTATTCCAAGGCAGAGGTTGACGCCTCCTCCCCCTGCTTAATGAGCTTTTAGCAACTTGAGCATGTGCAGAGGAAACAGCAGGGAAAAGTGCCGTCAATCACTGGCTATGATGTCCACTGTCTGGGTTAGGTTGCAAATCCCAATGTTATTTAAAATATAATGGAAATCGCTAGAATCAGTTCCTACTATACAATTTGTGCTCTGAATCTATTCGGTCCGTGTGTGTCAGAATCGCACTTTAATAAAAGTCTATGGGAACGCAAAAAAAAAAAAAAAGCATACGCGTAGAAAAATCTCACGTCTGTTAATCCGCAAACAGACCGGAACGCGAACAAAAACACATTGTCCTACACGCACTCAAAACAGACAACACACATAGTGGGACCTAGCCCTCAGAGCCTTGATTAACTGCATGGAGGGGGAAGATTGCTTCCTCTGTCAGAATGGGGGTAATTATTATCTTTACATATCTGGTTCGTAATACATCTTATAATTTGCTGAATATATTGGTTGGCATTGGGGGCAGGTAACTGACAAGGGGAAGTTCAGTGTTCAGCATACATGTACTTTTAAGAAAAAAGGATTATTTTTCCATTCTAATAACCTTAACCTGCCCATTGAGCATTTTGTCAGTGTATAAATAAATGCTTTCAAAATACTGACTTCCTGTTTGCAGGACCCCTAATAGAGACCATTATGGTTTTGCCCATGACCCAGCACCTGGGTTGATTCATTTGTTCAGTAGAGATCTGAGCATGTTTGACCCATTCAACAGCCAATCACTAGAAATTACTGTTAGGAACATTCCAAGGTAGTGTGCATTCTGGGAAGAAGGACTGTTACAGAACCAGAAATGACAGCCCACTAATGTCAACAGCACGGAATAGCAAGGGTATAAACTCAACTGATTTTTCAAAATGGAAGCGAATATGTGGAATAACTAGGTAAGCATAATATAAACTAAGAATTTTAAAAATAATGCTGTTTTCCACTGAATTTTCCCTTTAAAGGGCATGTTCAGTAGGAAAAATCAAATCAACATTTGCCAAATATTCCACTGAAGGGACTTAACGGACATTGTTCCTTGCGCCCCCTGCTCCTGTTTCGAGCAAAAACAGGAGCAGAGGACTTCTGCACTGACAGCCGCTCTACTTCCTGGTTGTGGCTGTCAGGCAATTGGGCGTGACATCATGTCTTCACTGACAGCTGTAACCAGGAAGTAGCTGCCAGCAGCAGAGCAGAGGGGAGTGGCGAGGGACTGGGTCAGGTAAAACAATTCAGGGGCATCTATGGCAAATATTGATAATGCAAAACCTAGGATTGGGGGGTCCAATACATTTATAGTTTAAGTTTTTTTTTCACTGGATACCCTTTAATCGCCATTTCTCCACCAAACTGACCTCTGTAACTAATACACACTTATACCTAACTAATGGGGTCTGGAGAATGCTACTATTTGTTATCTGATCTAAATATAATGGCATAGATGGTGCACATCTTTTTCCATAAACATCTGGTAAATTTTTCTCCAGCACCATTTAGCTTTTCCGATTGCATTTATTAAGATTTTAGGATATTTTTAAATGGTGTGTGAACGCCTGAATGAAAGTACAGTACTCATTTATGATTAACACAAAAAAAAAATCCAATCAAATACTGTGATAAGAACAGAACGGGTGGGCTTATTGTTGGTAAGATGCTATGAAATTTAATGCGGTTTGGCACAGGTCATGGAAGTGACCGCCATATTTTGCCATGTAAAAGGATCCAGTTAATTTAAAAAGAAATTGGAAAGAGTTTGGGTGAGGAAATAAAGTATCCTTTATGTGCAGCTAACACACAGCACTGTGTTTCACCACAGTCTCCAGCCGAGAACAACTTGAATTACCCGTGTTCAGTCAAGCAAAACTGCCTGTGACAGACCCCCCCAATAATAGCTATTGTAATGGAATACTTATCAAAGGGAGAGTGGGGTAGAGCTCTAGAGTGCAGTGTGTAATCGAGACACCAGAACCTGACTTAAAGGTCACATCCCTTTTATTCCAGTAAAGGAAAAAGGAGCCAGGGTCTCAAAGTCTATTTACTACCCTACTGGTCTTACATTCGTTATCTTTTTTGCAGAATCAGCTCTCAAGCTGTGACAAAGGGCTATAACTTGTCATCATATTCTGGAGCTTTTAGTCCTATGTTTTCACAACTACAACTCAGCATTTCTTGGTTTCAGAACTTGTGCATTAGTGGTAAATTCTCTTTTCACCATCATGGTCCTCAAGTCTATCTGTAAACCAAAGCAGCGATCCTGCCATTTATTACCGAGTTGAAATGATAATCAATCAGTAGCCAGAGGTGAGGACATAGTGTCATAATTAACCTTTAAACTAGGCAAGAACTTTGTAACATGTCCAACTGAGCCTTGTAAATTATTCATACCGTATATTGTGTCATAAAGGACCTAAAATCACATCAGTCTGCAAATCATGAGCTGTATATAAATTATGTTTATTTATAATAAATTCAGTACATAAAAAGCACATTGTTTGTTAAAGTGAGGTATTGTATACAAAGGTAGGACATTAATGGCAAGAGTTTCATTTGTCTATTATTGTTATTTCCAGGCTTCCTTGTAATGGTTTCATACACAACAATCGATTCCAGGGAATAGCAACCAGTAGCTCCAGAGATATTTGAAAGAAAACTTTCAGCATTCCACGCGAGTGTTTGTAAGGGTATGCTGGGAGTTTTGTAAGGGTATGCTGGTTGCCCATCACAGACAATTTAAAGGGCAAGTCCAGTATAAAAATAACTTAAGCTAGGAATGAAAATCAACCCCCCCAAACCTAGGTTTCGCATTAATAAAATTTTCCTAAGATGCCCCTGAAGTGACTTACATGACTGGGTCCCTTGCCGCCTGGGTGCTGCCCCCTGCTCCTGTTTCAAGCTTGTTGCTAGCAAAAACAGGAACAGAGGGTTTCTGCGCTGTCAGGCGATTGGGCGTGACCTCACATTGCGTCCTTTACCGACAGCTGCAACCAGGAAGTGTAGTGGCTGTCCGACGTAGAGCAGATGAGAAGCGGTGAGGGACCGCATCTTAAGAAAAATTTATTAATGCGAAACCAAAAGGTTTGGGGGGGGTTGATCTTCATTTTTAGCTAAAGTTATTTTTACACTGGGCATGCCCTTTAAGGAGATCCATGAAGTTGTGTGGACCATAAGATATTTATAAAACATAATGTAATGGGATTTTTGATAGCTGTGGCCGTTTAATAGCATCCATACACCTTAAAATGTAGGACACCCCACATAAAATGGATGTTGCTTGTGCCCAATAAATGTGCCATCAAACATTAATAAACAACTTGTCAATTATTTTAGCTCAAAAGACTAACCATTATTTAACATGTAGCAGTTTGAGGGTGCGTCTCTATGCTACAACAGTTATCCACAACAATTATACTATCAGCAGAACAGCGGTAAAAACGCGCATCTACACACTGTATAATGATCACATTTCAAAGAAGATGAATTTGTAATTTGAAAAATCATAGTTGAAAGCAACAATAATTGTGTGAAGTATCACACATGAACTTGCTTTGTACAATATTTTGTGCGTAAGGCCATCTTTAGAGATGATTGCTTTATTAAATGTCATGTTTAAGGAGCATTTGCATCCCCAAAAATTATTTCCAGGAAATCTAACATCAAAACATGTAAGTAATGACCGTTCATTAAAGAAAAGAAAAAAACCATACAATTCTTTTTTTATTTCTAAGAAACAGCAATATGGAGGAGTATCTATACTGCACTTCTAAACAAACAGGAACACTCACTTGGACATAGGATCAACAAACTTAATTAACACATAATATCTCGGTTGTCCTGTGTTAATAAAATTTGTCAATTTGTAATGTTCAGAAGAGTGCAACTCTTCTACAGCAGTATAGACTGGATTTATTGTCTGGCAATACTATTTTTATACAGATTTCCATTCTTAAATAAGTGATTCTTATATTTCTTGTTCTCAAACAGTATATTTGTGTGTACAAAACTTTTATACCAATATTCTTAAGTTGGCATACATTGATACGATTGTTTGTTGTAAAGGGGAGAATACAAATTTATTTTCTACCACTGATCTTTCTCCCAAAATCACATGAAAAATGTCTGTTCCCAGGGGGAAAAAAATGGCAAACGCTTGGGAGTTCAGATATTCTGAGCACAAAAGAACAGAGAGAAAAAATACATGTACGACTTGTATAGGAAACAAGGGGGATTAGGAGAGTTCAATGGATACTAACAAATCTATATTAAAAGGGCTACATACACAAAAAATAGCATGGGTTAAAAGCAGCAAACAATATGGACTGGAATAATTAACTTAAAAAGCACAAAGCCATGGTATACAGAACATTAAAATAAAAAATAAGCAGCAAATTTTGGGCAATGAAGTACTGAAGCTATTTTACCCACCTTATTCATCAGTGCCAACCTAAACTTACCAGTACAAGGACTCTCACACTAACCAAGTAATGTTGAACCTAAGCTCTCCAGATGTTTAGAAACTACAACTCCAGAATGCAACCAACAGTTTGACATCACTGTCCTAATCCTTTCCTCTAACCTTCTCATTCACTTTCACTGTACATCTTAATTCTCAAAATTGATTCCAAAGGAATAGTAATCGCAATTACCAATCTGTTGTATAAAACCTTGCAAGAAGGCTATCCTTTAGCAAGCACTGCATACTTTCATTTGGAATCCAATCTGAGGTCCCCAGATATGTAAAATGCAACAAAAAGTTGAGATGCATTAACAAAACACCATGAACAAACAAAATTGGCACAATCCCCTCCCCCGTGCTCCATAAAAAGTGACATCACTTCTGCTCCTGAATTTTGGAAGTTTGTCATAAAACTCTGTCATCACACAGTCAGTCACTTTCAACAGTGTGGCAACGAAAGGGCACAGCTTGGCACAGGAGTGGTGCAGTAGGTCCATATAAGGTCCATAGTGAAAGAGTCAGAAGTTGCTGCAGACGCAGGAATATAGAGTAAAGGAATGTCAGGGAGGATCTTCGCTGCTGAACAGTTTATATACAAGACCATCTAGCTGCAAAAGGACAAAAAGAATACTATATCAACAGACTGCATGGATGGCAGACATTGCTCATACACAGGGCTCTGTTTTTCTTCAAGACAATATTGTATAGATAATTGCAATAATAGATGCACATTTTAGCCATTCCATTAATCTTCAGCAACCAATCACCACATACTATGTAATTGCATTATCCCTGTAAAAAAACAATATCTAATTGGTTATTGCAAAGGTTTGCACTTCACCTTTGGTACCGGGATTGCTCAGAACTTCCTAAAAATTTCTCTTGGAAATGGTCGGCCCCCTGTAGAGAGTTGGCCCCGGCCCAGTGCCGCCTCGCTAATGAGGCAGGGTGCAGCACAATGAAGAGCGGCACCCTGTAGGGAAGCGGCACTCTGCCGCACTGTCACTGTCTCTCTGAATTATTTTTTTTTTTTAAATGGAGGCCGGCATCCGCCAGCTGCCCAACTCCCTCCCTAATCTGTTGGGGGGGGGGGGGGTCCGGACCTACCTACATTAAAAGCAGTTAGTTACTGAGTGAGTTACAACAACCGGTGTCCGGCCCACGATGTAGTGACATCAGCGCTCAGCGCTGAAAGAGAGCGCAAGTTGTTCAGCCAGTTGTTCAGTGTGTCCCGTGACTCCCGTCCCGGCCGGCCATCCGAGAGTGAATCTCCTCTGCTCCTCGTCAGGACCAGGACAGAAATGCCTTGCATACTCGTCGATCGGAGTCGGAGGAAAGTGGTGAGTCAAGTGTAATAGGGTTCTGTCTACCCCAACCCCAATTTAATTTCCCTGGGCAGGCTGGGGCCTGAGATTGGGCCCTGCTTGCCTGCACTGCAGGTTTAGGTTATATTTGTGTGCTGTACTTCTGTACCGGTGCCAGGGCAGGGGGAAGGGGAATGTGTTGTGCAAGTTTTCCATGTGCCCAGCAGACATAATAATTAAAATAATGTGCCCAGGCCCTGTCTGCTGCATCTAATGTAGATGATAGATAGATAGAGATAGATAGATAGATAGATAGATAGATAGATAGATAGATAGATAGATAGATAGCAGAGTTAGATAGATAGATAGATAGATGATAGATAGATAGATAGATAGCAGAGTTAGATAGAGTAGATAGAGATAGCAGTAGATGATAGATAGATAGATAGATAGCAGTTAGATAGATAGAAGATAGCAAAGGTAGATAGATAGATAGATAGATGATAGAGAGATAGATGATAGATAGCGATTAGATAGATAGATAGATAGATAGCAGAGTTAGATAGATAGATAGTAGATAGCAGAGTTAGTAGCTAGATGAGATAGCAGAGTTAGATAGATAGATAGATAGCAGAGTTAGATAGATAGATAGAAGAGTAGATAGATAGTAGAAGAGTTAGATAGATAGATAGAGAGCAGAGTTAGATAGATAGATGATAGATGTAGAGATAGTAGAGATGATAGATTGATAGATGATAGATAGATAGTGATAGATAGATAGAGATAGATAGATAGAGATGATAGATAGATAGCAGAGTTAGAAGATAGATAGATAGATAGAAGTAGCAGAGTTAGATAGATAGATAGATAGCAGAGTAGATAGATAGATAGAAGAGTTAGATAGATAGATAGATAGAGAGTTAGATAGATAGATGATATAGAATGATGTAGATGATAGAGATAGAGATATAGATAGCAGAGTTAGATAGATAGATAGATAGATAGCAGAGTTAGATAGATAGATAGAAGATAGATAGATAGCTGAAGAGTAGATAGATAGATAGATAGATAGATAGTATAGATAGTAGCAGAGTTAGATAGATAGATAGATAGATAGATAGCAAAGATAGATAGATAGATAGATAGCAAAGTATAGATAGATCGATAGCAGTAGATAGATAGATAGATAGATGATAGATAGATGATATAGACGTGTATAAGACGATAGTAGAATCAACGTGTATAAAGCCCCTCCCACTTCTTGACAAGCCACATCCTACTTCGGACAAAGCACCACCCACTTTCAATTATAAAACCACACCCTTCCGGTGGCGAGGGGGGCGGCATTTGGAATTTTGTGTCAGGTGGCAAAAGTCTAGAGACGGCCCTGCCCCGGCCGAAGGGAATGTGGCAGTCCCGAACATTCTGCCTATCTTTTTAAAGGGAGAACGCTCAAGACGTGTGTTGGCTGTTCTTTATAAAAAATCTGTAAGATTCTGGCTGTCATCTTTTAAGAGATCTTTACCCAGCTTTATTGTCACAGTCCCTACATTTCTAGATCTTATTATTACGAGATAAATTACATGTCTCGAATTACAATTTAGTAATTTGTAGAGTTTAAAGAACATGTCAAAGTTAGCATTCTATTCTACATTATTTACTTGGGGAAACTGTAGATTATTTATTGGCAGTATTTTGGGTGTTGAGTGATGGCAGAAATCATCATTTGTTAATACAGATATCAACATTACCCCCAGTCGAAAGGCTGCATGTAACAAATGGCCTATGGAAGCCAACCAAGGTCAGCAGCATAACATTAAAGAATCTATTGCGTGAATATACTTCACGCCTTGCAATTTGCACCCATTCAATAACAGACTGCTCTCTGGGTTCCCCCCCAAAGTCAGTCTGTGACTGACTGGGGGGGGGGGGGGGGAGAATCAATTTTATAGCATGAAACTTTATAAAGACAGACACAGGCTCACTGTTACTGTATTTTTAATTTGAATGTGGGATTTTAACTGTGGAATCTCTTAAGTAGATGCCCAGGAATTACTTGGCTCATATAGAAAAGTCCCTCAAAATGATCCCATATTAATTAGCCTGAATAAAGAACAGCACGGTATTTGAGGAGAACTATAGTTCAATCCTCCATAAACATAGATCTAATTAATATAGGATTATTCCTGATAAATCTCCATTGTAAGTGCTGTATAGTCTGTTCATCTAGTATATCAATAGCTGGGGGACTGGCCATTTTTAACTGTTTATATCCTTAGCATGCTACAATTTTTTTTCTTACAGACCCATGCACAGTTGTATATATTATAGTCAGTATAAGCTGGGTGCACACTGTATCAGTCTTTAAGATTCTGTCGTCATTTGTCAAAGATCTGACTACATACAGTACCGAACAGTCTCCCTATATAGAAGTATAGGGAGATTGTTTTAGGACTGCTACACATCCTAGCAATCGCAGAAGACTCCCTATTCTACAGTAAAGGGAGATGACAAAAATTACAATTTTAGGTCTACAATGAGCGTTTACATGCAGAACATTCGTTTCGCGGCTACACACACATTAATGTGTGTAGCCAGCTTTAGAGTTTCTAGTAATGTGCAGTGGGATCTACAGACATCCCTATTGATAAGATGAAAAGACAAAAAGTTAGTACACACATGCGTTTGCCGACCCGTGACGCATGATGTGTACCAAACAGCCGTTACAGCTGATAATCTTGCCATGTATGGGCACTTTATCGGGCAAAACGGCTGTTCGGGGGGATTGTTGCCCAACCGGCCGGACTCCAAAGAGCGTCCAACATGGCACTATTATCAGACGAAACGGCCATTCATACACATCGTGCATTGCGGGTTGGCACCCACGATCACACATGTGTACGACCTAAAGCCTTCATTGGCTTTTTGTAAGATTATAGCACTGATCCCAGGGGGATGAGGGCTTTAGAAGGAAATTACTTATGGAGAACAATAGACTTTAGGGCAAGACGTTCTGCAAATCTGACATTGCTTCTATGCGCGCACACACACACGGCACATGGTTAATTCCGGACCAATTACCTCCAATGTCCTATCTTCCAGACAGGCTTCTGTCCTCATAGATGGTTATTTCAACCTGCAAGCAACAGCAGTTAAGGAAGTACCAGATATACTTAGACTTGCAATCTTCCACTCTTGAGTTCAGACATTCCCTTCCTAAAAAAGCAAGTTATAGCAAAGAATACTGGAGACACTAGGAGATAACAATTACAACACAATGATCCCAATTACAAACTACAGGCTCCAGGGTTTTAGTAATGAAGGTTGATTTTTGTTTATCGTGTATTTTCACATACACCTATAAGCACAATGCATTATTTAATGTAATAACTATATGGCAGCACTTACTAACCATTTAGTATTCATTACATACCTTTCATTTCCATGTAACCCAAACAAGCAATCACTTAAGCTGGGTACACACTTTAATGATAAATGGATGATTAAGATGGAATTCCCACTATTGTTAAAGTGAGTAGCACAGAAATAAAGTTCCCGAGGAAGACAACATTCACCTTCTGCCTCTGGAACACTCGGAACTGACCTAGGCATTTAGCCTCAACCTAAGGGAACGTGTCAGTCCCAAACGCCCTTTCTGTACTTTATATAATGGATAATGCACCCCCAACTGTATATTACCGTATATACTCGAGTATAAACGACCGAGTATAAACCGAGGTACCCAATTTCACCTAAAAAATCTAACAAAAGTTGTTGACTTGAGTATAAACCGAGGGTAGAAACTTGGCATTCAAGATGTTTGGAAACTACAACTCCCAGCTAATAAAGCATGCTGGGAGTTGTAGTTTCCAAACATCTTCATGCCACCCTCACCCTCCCACCCAGTTCAGTTTGTACCTGTGGGCTCTCCCATCCAAGGGCTTCCTGTTGGGACTGTGTGCCAGCATTGAAGGTAAGCGCTCTCCATTCCGGCATCCGCACGCTCATTCCTGTACTGGCGTGCCGGCTGACGTCACTAATTGGCGCCGGGCAGTGACGTCAGGCCGGCGCGCCAGTACAGGGAATGATTGTGCAGCTGCCGGAGTGCTAAGGTTAGTAGTGACTCCAGTATAAACCGAGTCCAAGTTTTCAGGCTGATTTTACAGCCTGAAAAACTCGGTTTATACGGTATATTAGAAGTCACCGAGGAGTTCTGTGACAATATAAAAGCAGAGTACCTTTTATACAGGGCACGGAACGCCAGGTGACTCCTAATATCCCTTTAATTTACTGTTCGGGGGGCATTATTTATATAACCTACCCCTTTGTGGCTTCTGGTTTCCTTCTCCTCCTGGAACTGTAAGATATAAGGCTTAATCTTACAGTTCCTCACATAAAATCCACTACAGGGGTAGGTTTAATATATGCTTGGGACTGTGTGTAGACTAATCTTTTAAAAAAAAAAAAAAAATCTTACAGATTCGGTTTGTCATCTTTTAGAGATTGTTATGGTGTGTACCCAGCTTTTATATGGCTTACCATTAACTCTAGGCAGTTCTAATGAGTCCATTAAACCCCATAAATGATCTGAATTAAAATAAAACCCTATGCATTGAAAGACAAGATACAAAAGCCTGGTCCAGTAAGGCCAATGAACACCAGCCATGTGTGCTTAAAGGGCATGTCCACCCCTTTTTTTTAAAATTTGCTATATTGTAGGGCTTCCTCCCCAACCAACCGCATTATTATTATTTCCAGAAACTCCCCCGATCATTACTTACCTTCCCTCTTTCCTCCGACGCACTGTCCCAGCCCTCTGCTTGCATGAAACTGCAAGCAGGGGGCCAGACCAGCAGCCGCGTCCGTGATTGGCTGAGAAGCAGCCAATCATGGACGCGGCTGCCGGTAGTTCAGAATGCCGGAGGAGAGGTAAGGTAAGTAGAGTTCCTGGAAATAATAATAATAATGTGGTTGGGGAGGAAGCCCTACAATATATGAAAAGGGTTTTACCACTAGGGGAGAAAAAATGGGTGGGAGAGGGAGGGCTGCAGTGGGCATGGCAAAATTTTCCCGGAGGAGAGACAGGAGGCAGAGTCCTATATGGACTCTGCTAGGCTCCTGGTGACCAGTTTTTGGGATTTTGGAGGGGCATAGCAGGCAGCCATTGAATTTTATGCACTACAGAGTGGGGCCAGTAGTGGGTGAAATTATAGTTTTGGGGTGGACATGCCCTTTAACACCAGTAAGAGATGCACAATGATAAAGTTTAATTGTGTATGTCAATGTAATGACCCGCATTTCTTTTTTATTATAACCTTATAATCTTGCACATTTGTGTATAAGAAGGTGTGTACCCATCATAGCAGTTAACATCACAGACAATTACTGAATGCTATTTCCCTAGCTGCCTCGACTGAGCAGGTGTTGCAAAAGAGGAGCGGAAAACATGATAGTGAGAGTCAGAGGAAGGAAAAGAGGAACATTTTGCTGCGTAAGAACTTAATCCTACATCTGCCAGTTTTAAACTACTGAGGCTTTTGGGTTTGAGCGGCACCTATAAATATTTATTTAAATGTAAATATAAAATGAAAACATGCTCTTTTATATTGTTAGTTTTTTTTTTTTCGTTTTTGAGACTTTTAAAAAGAAGCGCTAAAGGGCTGCAAATGAGACACTTTCATGAAACATTTTTAGCAAACCCTTGGGTTAGAGTCACTTTAACATAGGAAATTTGTCCAAAATTAGTCCAAACGTCTATATACATAGCTCATATACAAAGGATACAACACGGAGACCTCTCTCAATAGGATCAGTGAGAAGGAGGCCTTGTGGAGCATAAATCTTCTCATTCTGCTCTTGGATGTACTTGGCAATTTTCTTAAGAACCTGTGGAAAAAGAGAATAAGAAGGGGGGGGGGGCTATTATAAATGGCTCCACAAGAGTTATGATCGAAATTAATGACAGTAATTTGGTATTAAACAGAACTTTTCTTTCAATGTAAAGAATCATGTCAGTTACCAAGAATTTGTCTGGGAAAGTTTAACCTCAGAAGGAAAGTCAGTTTAGAAATTCAGACATTGAAACAAATAACAGAGGTCCTTACTGCAGAAAAGGAGAAGTCAGGGTTGTGAGGGTAATAGGGTACCCCACAGTTAGGGTGTAAAGCTAATGGGGTACCCTAATTAGGTGTGCAATGGTAATCGGGTAGCCTGCCATACCGAGAAGCACTAAAGACATTCTGGCTACAAACACATTTTGCCGAAATTGCTGGCTTAATGTTTTACTTATCCAAGCAATTCCTGCACAAATACACATATGTGGCAAGTCAGTAGAAAAAGCAAAGAAAGCCACGCAGTTACTTCCTCCCTTAACACAGAAGGGAGTAGCCAACTATAGAGCTGTAGTATTAAAAGATTTCACAATCTTCTCAAGTTGGTTCATTGATTAGGAACGTACACACATTGAATATAGACTGCTAGGATTATCGTTAGATGTCTCAGTCTACAATCTTTATCTAATATTCCCACACTAATGGGCTGCTTGCCTACTTCTTTACTAGGGAGAGATAAGTGTAAGCACTCAGGAGAATGCTGGAGCCACCTAGCATTATTTAGCAATCTGGAATGACAGATCACTTAATGTAGTGGGGAGCTTGTTCACATTATAGTTTGCCAGCAGACACAATTCTCCATTGGTCGATTCAAGAAAAAGGTCTGTTGCTAAAAGTCACAATTAAAAAAATAAATAAAAAATTACACTAGGAGATAATGGGTTAATTTGAAAACCAATGAACTACATGTCATATGTACTGGGCCCCTTTATAGAAGTGCAAGGCTATTACACTAGCCAAAAGGAGAAGACGTGATTTTTTCATTAAGAAAAAAAAAAAAACAAATTGGATCAGAAACTACACAAAGAGCAATTATGATGTTTCAATTTCACATTCCTTGCTTCAGTTCTTAAACAAAAGAGCATTCTTTCTGTATACCGGTAAGGGAAAAAGGCAGAGTTACAGAGAAAGGATAGTCAAGCACCTGATTTACCTCCTTGGTAGGTCTGGTACACACAGTTTAATTCCCTGCCTACACAGATTACCGTTTAATAGTCTATTAATGGTCATGATATTTTGGCCTAACCAAATCGGCTGTGATTTATTGACAGTCTCAACCAACCGATTTTGTTCAAAATGTCCCCAAGCAGCGCCTGCAATCAATTAAAGGAATAGTTCATTGATGAAAACAAGTTAGTATTAATAGAATACATAAATTAAGCAGATATCATATCTCTTACCTGTTTGTGTGTGATGCTCTGTTCCCTAGTAATGTTCCCCGGTATAAGTTCCCCCGTTGTAGCTTCTGAATGTGTCTCTCTGCCCTTTGCAATTTTGCGACTACGGTGTGTCCCTGGCGCTGCGCATTGAGAGGCCACTGTAGTCGTGATTCAGTGACCTCTCTTAGCGTGCACCGAGGATCGCGCTGGTAGAGGTATGTTGCGCGCGGTGGTAGAGATATGCGCGCGCATAACTAAGAAGAACAGACAGCCTAGAGACAGCGAAGGATTATGCGGCGTAACTAACCCCTGCCACCCCGCGACGGGGGGGGGGGGGGGGGTGTTGTTGAGGCGAGGGCATTAGGGCCTTGACCAATTAGGAAGCTGTCTCCACTGGAGTCCCTATAATTCTCCAGGTCACTGCTGGGATCTGCCATACAGACCGATTTATACTTTACTATGTTGCTCAGTGGCCAGTGATGATAGAGTAGATAGATAGATAGATAGCAGAGTAGATAAGATAGATAGCAGAGTTAGATAGATAGATAGATAGCAGAGTAGATAGATAGAAGATAGATAGATAGATAGATAGATAGATAGATTGGTAGATAGATAGATGATACAGAGTTAGATGATAGATAGATAGCAGAGTAGATAGATGATAGATAGCAGGTTAGGTAGATAGATAGATAGATAGGATAGATAGATAGATAGCAGTGTTAGATAGATAGATAGATAGCAGTGTTAGATAGATAGATAGATAGATAGCAGTGTTAGATAGATAGATAGATAGATAGATAGCAGTGTTAGATAGATAGATAGATAGCAGTGTTAGATAGATAGATAGATAGCAGTTAGATAGATAGTATAGAGGATTAGATAATAGATAGATAGCAAGTTGATAGATAGCAGAGTTAGATAGATAGCAGAGTTAGATAGATAGAGTAGATATATAGCAGTAGTAGATAGATCAGAGTAGATAGATAGATAGCAGTGTTAGATAGATAGATGATAGATGGATAGATAGCAGAGTTAGATAGATGATAGGGAATTATAGGGACTTCTAGTGGAGACAGTTCTTAACCGGCCAAGGCCCTAATGCCCTCGCCTCAAACACCCCATCCCCCCCCCCCCGGTGCGGGGGTGGCAGGGGTAATAGTTACGCCGCCTAATCCTTCGTAGGCTGTCTCTTCCTCATACATAGTTATGCGCGCCATACCTCTACCAGCGCGCGCGCGGCACATACCTCTACCAGCGCGGTCCTCGGTGCACGCTAAGAGAGGTCACTGAATCACGACTACAGTGGCCTCTCAATGCGCATGCGCCAGGGACACAGTAGACACAAATTGCCAAGGGCAGAGAGACACATTCAGAAGCTACAATGGGGGAACTTATACAGGGGAACATACTAGGGAACAGAGCATCACACACAGAAACAGGTAAGAGATATGATATCTGCTTAATTTATGTATTCTTATTATACTAACTTGTTTTCATCAATGAACTATTCCTTTAATAAATACATATTTTTTATGGCATTATTTAATACTAAGTGAGGTGTAAGTTGTCTGTCAGTGATCCCTAGTTCAGTAGATGAGCTGTATAGATATCCCCCTCCCTGTGTGCCAGCAAACTCTGATGCAGCAAAAAAAGTGCACGTGAAAAAAGGGGAGGGTGGCAACATGTCAGTTAGCAGATAGACAACAAGCAGTGAGAATGAAGGACACTCCACCAAAAACAACAGAACTTTACTAGCTGATTGCAGGGGCTACAAGCAGAATTTTCACAAGAAAGGGATCCTGGGGGCTGGGGCACAGGGGAGTTTATTATACTGAAGTTTGTAAAATATGGCATTTCTGAGAGAACACTTCCTTTAAATATTGCAACAGCGAAAATTTGAGACTATTTTAACGTTTTTGAAAGAAGCGCTAAAGGGCTGCAAATGAGACACTATGAAACATCCACAGCCCACAATGCCATCTTAAAGTAATGCAAACCCTTGGGTAAGCAGTGCCAGGCAGCAACAGCTAGAGCCGCATGGTATTGTCTTGTATAAAGAGAGATATGGATTCAAGGCTGGAAAATGTTATTCTCCCTCTTTACAAAGTATTGGTCTTATTTGAATATGCAGTGCAATTTTGGAATTCTGTGTACAAAAAGACATCTTTGAAGGAAGGGTCGAGAAGGGCAACTAAATAATAGGGGATTGGGGAGCTTTAATATGAAGAGAGACTGGAAAAGTAAACAATTATGTACGCTAGAGAAAAGGCGCTTGCGTGGGGATTAGTACTATGTATACTACATTACCGGGTCATACATAAACTATCTGGGGCATTGTTCACCAATAGAGCATGTCAGAGACACGTGGACATTCCTTTAGACTCAAGCGAAAAGGTTTAGGCTTCAAGTTGAACGGGCTTTTCACTGTAAAAAAGGTAAAAATATGGACGTTGTGGACGTGTGATAGCAGGTTCACTGGACCGTTTAAAAAAAAAAAAATGCTGGACGAGTTTCTGCAAACAGGGAATGTTTGCATGTTACTGGTATTGATATATAAAAATTTCCGATTTCCAGAAAGGAATTTTTTACCCCTTCGTAAATTTGGTGGGTTTTTCCTTTGCATCAACAGTTAGGCAGTAAATGAGGATATTGCTGGATGGGTTGGACTGGATGGACATATGTCTTTATTCAACCTCAAATACTATAATATACTTTACTATATACTATCTAATGGCAGCACATAAGTTGGTGTTAGTCACACAACAGTAACAAAGGTTTACTCAAGCTGCACTTGCGATATTAAATCGGCCCTATGGGCAAAAGGAGAGAGATTGAATCTCTCAGAAAATGTCCCCAATAGTGTATAAAAAAGGATATATGGCTGTACTAGGATTAAAAGGATAGGAGTATGACAGGGAAGTATACATTAATAACTGCATTTATGTCCTTTAATAAATCCTTACAGTGGAGAATTCATCAGGTAAGTTTGCTCTTCCTTCTGACTTTGGAGAGCTGTCCAAAAGCCCAATATTTACAGTCAGCTTGAGGAGGGTGGGGGGGGATAAGGACACAGAACTGCCTTGGTTTAACTCCTTCGTGACAGCAAGGAACATAGATTCAGAATCAAAATTAGTCATTCGAGGAGTCTGATGGAGGATAAAGGGTGAATGATAATCTTATTGGCCTTAATCTGAATAAATAAATCTAGCATCTGTCTGTACATGGAAAGTATTTCAGAGAGCTGCTGAAAGGATTCGATTCATTCTTTTAAAGACCTTGTCTAAACACAGCCAAGGGAATAAATCCGGCTACATTTATACGCACTTGGCTTTCATTCTTAACTTTCGGCACGTGCCCTACAGAGATCACGATGAAAAACTTGTAGTTACATCAATTTTCCCAGTGTGAGAGATGGCGGACACTCACCTTCTCATAGTGTGTTTCCATGCAGAGGAATATAGTGTATGCAGTGAGACAGGCAAGGCATCCCTCCAGGTAGGACTGTCCCCCAAGCTTCTCTGCCTCAGCGTACATGTTATTTAGTGTCCGTACAGTTTCTTCAAACTGCTGCCTGTCAATCTTTGGACAAAAAGAACAAAAAATATCACTGTATTTTCATTTGCCACCAACACAAACACACAATTCTTTCTGCAATTTCTCAGCAGCAGGTCTCCAGTCCAGCCTCAGCTAGCTCTGCTTAGACTGAGACTACACTACTGTCATTTGTATAAGCGACAGTTTGTCCCATATAAACACTGCTAAACGCATCTACAAATTATTAAAGGGTATCTATACTGTCAAAAATTGAATTTTCAAAAATTATACTTTAATACAGCAAGATTTTACTTGGGCTGTGATCCTGAAAAATCATTTTAATCACAACCATTTACAGGGACAGAACTGTCACTCCAGGAGCAGAGATTGTAATATGTGACCCATAATGACCTCTTACTAGGGTCTTTAGCTGCCTGCAGCACACTTTCTGCAACAATTAAAGGGGCAGGTGGCACTCTGCCGCACTGTCACTGTCTCTCTGAATTATTTTTTTTTTTAAATGGAGGCCGGCATCCGCCAGCTGCCCAACTCCCTCCCTAATCTGTTGGGGGGGGGGGGGTCCGGACCTACCTACATTAAAAGCAGTTAGTTACTGAGTGAGTTACAACAACCGGTGTCCGGCCCACGATGTAGTGACATCAGCGCTCAGCGCTGAAAGAGAGCGCAAGTTGTTCAGCCAGTTGTTCAGTGTGTCCCGTGACTCCCGTCCCGGCCGGCCATCCGAGAGTGAATCTCCTCTGCTCCTCGTCAGGACCAGGACAGAAATGCCTTGCATACTCGTCGACTCGGAGGGGAAAGTGGTGAGTCAAGTGTAATAGGGTTCTGTCTACCCCAACCCCAATTTAATTTCCCTGGGCAGGCTGGGGCCTGAGATTGGGCCCTGCTTGCCTGCACTGCAGGTTTAGGTTATATTTGTGTGCTGTACTTCTGTACCGGTGCCAGGGCAGGGGGAAGGGGGAATGTGTTGTGCCAAGTTTTCCATGTGCCCAGCAGACATAATAATTAAAATAATGTGCCCAGGCCCTGTCTGCTGCCCATCTAATGTAAGATGATAGATAGATAGATGATAGATAGATAGATAGATAGATAGATAGCAGAGTTAGATAGATAGATAGAGATAGCAGTTAGATAGATAGATAGATAGATAGATAGCAGTTAGATAGATAGATAGATAGCATAGATAGGTAGATAGATAGATAGATAGAGATAGATAGTAGTAGATAGATAGATAGATAGGATTTAGATAGATAGATAGATAGATAGCAGAGTTAGATAGATAGATAGATAGATAGACAGAGTTAGTAGTAGATGATAGATAGCAGAGTTAGATAGATAGATAGATAGCAGAGTTAGATAGATAGATAGATAGAGTAGATAGATAGATAGAAGAGTTAGATAGATAGATAGAAGCAGAGTTAGATAGATAGATGATAGATGTAGAGATAGTAGAAGATGATAGATTGATAGATGATAGATAGATAGCTAGATAGATAGATAGATAGATAGATAGATAGATAGATAGATAGATAGCAGAGTTAGATAGATAGATAGATAGATAGAAGATAGCAGAGTTAGATAGATAGATAGATAGCAGAGTTAGATAGATAGATAGATAGATAGATAGCAGAGTTAGATAGATAGATAGATAGATAGATAGCAGAGTTAGATAGATAGATAGATAGATAGATAGTATATAGATAGATAGCAGAGTTAGATAGATAGATAGATAGATAGATAGCAAAGATAGATAGATAGATAGATAGCAAAGTTAGATAGATAGATCGATAGCAAAGTTAGATAGATAGATAGATAGATGATAGATAGATGGATAGATAGACGTGTATAAAGACGATAGATAGAATCAACGTGTATAAAGCCCCTCCCACTTCTTGACAAGCCACATCCTACTTCCGGACAAAGCACCACCCACTTTCAATTATAAAACCACACCCCTTCCGGTGGCGAGGGGGGCGGCATTTGGAATTTTGTGTCAGGTGGCAAAAAGTCTAGAGACGGCCCTGCCCCGGCCGAAGGGAATGTGGCAGTCCCGAACATTCTGCCTATCTTTTTTAAAGGGAGAACGCTCAAGACTGTGTGTAGGCTGTTCTTTATAAAAAATCTGTAAGATTCTGGCTGTCATCTTTTAAGAGATCTTTACCCAGCTTTATTGTCACAGTCCCTACATTTCTAGATCTTATTATTACGAGATAAATTACATGTCTCGAATTACAATTTAGTAATTTGTAGAGTTTAAAGAACATGTCAAAGTTAGCATTCTATTCTACATTATTTACTTGGGGAAACTGTAGATTATTTATTGGCAGTATTTTGGGTGTTGAGTGATGGCAGAAATCATCATTTGTTAATACAGATATCAACATTACCCCCAGTCTGAAAGGCTGCATGTAACAAATGGCCTATGGAAGCCAACCAAGGTCAGCAGCATAACATTAAAGAATCTATTGCGTGAATATACTTCACGCCTTGCAATTTGCACCCATTCAATAACAGACTGCTCTCTGGGTTCCCCCCCAAAGTCAGTCTGTGACTGACTGGGGGGGGGGGGGGGGGGGGGAAGAGAATCAAACTTTTATAGCATGAAACTTTATAAAGACAGACACAGGCTCACTGTTACTGTATTTTTAATTTGAATGTGGGATTTTAACTGTGGAATCTCTTAAGTAGATGCCCAGGAATTACTTGGCTCATATAAGAAAAGTCCCTCAAAATGATCCCATATTAATTAGCCTGAATAAAGAACAGCACGGTATTTGAGGAGAACTATAGTTCAATCCTCCATAAACATAGATCTAATTAATATAGGATTATTCCTGATAAATCTCCATTGTAAGTGCTGTATAGCTCATGTTCATCTAGTATATCAATAGCTGGGGGACTGGCCATTTTTAACTGTTTATATCCTTAGCATGCTACAATTTTTTTTCTTACAGACCCATGCACAGTTGTATATATTATAGTCAGTATAAGCTGGGTGCACACTGTATCAGTCTTTAAGATTCTGTCTGTCATTTGTCAAAGATCTGACTACATACAGTACCGAACAGTCTCCCTATATAGAAGTATAGGGAGATTGTTTTAGGACTGCTACACATCCTAGCAATCGCAGAAGACTCCCTATTCTACAGTAAAGGGAGATGACAAAAATTACAATTTTAGGTCTACAATGAGCGTTTACATGCAGAACATTCGTTTCGCGGCTACACACACATTAATGTGTGTAGCCAGCTTTAGAGTTTCTAGTAATGTGCAGTGGGATCTACAGACATCCCTATTGATAAGATGAAAAGACAAAAAGTTAGTACACACATGCGTTTGCCGACCGTGACGCATGATGTGTACCAACAGCCGTTACAGCTGATAATCTTGCCATGTATGGGCACTTTATCGGGCAAAACGGCTGTTCGGTCGGGGATTGTTGCCCAACCGGCCGGATCTCCAAAAGAGCGTCCAACATGGCACTATTATCAGACGAAACGGCCATTCATACACATCGTGCATTGCGGGTTGGCACCCACGATCACACATGTGTACGAACCTAAAGCCTTCATTGGCTTTTTGTAAGATTATAGCACTGATCCCAGGGGGATGAGGGCTTTAGAAGGAAATTACTTATGGAGAACAATAGACTTTAGGGCAAGACGTTCTGCAAATCTGACATTGCTTCTATGCGCGCACACACACACGGCACATGGTTAATTCCGGACCAATTACCTCCAATGTCCTATCTTCCAGACAGGCTTCTGTCCTCATAGATGGTTATTTCAACCTGCAAGCAACAGCAGTTAAGGAAGTACCAGATATACTTAGGACTTGCAATCTTCCACTCTTGAGTTCAGACATTCCCTTCCTAAAAAAGCAAGTTATAGCAAAGAATACTGGAGACACATAGGAGATAACAATTACAACACAATGATCCCAATTACAAACTACAGGCTCCAGGGTTTTAGTAATGAAGGTTGATTTTTGTTTATCGTGTATTTTCACATACACCTATAAGCCACAATGCATTATTTAATGTAATAACTATATGGCAGCACTTACTAACCATTTAGTATTCATTACATACCTTTCATTTCCATGTAACCCAAAACAAGCAATCACTTAAGCTGGGTACACACTTTAATGATAAATGGATGATTAAGATGGAATTCCCACTATTGTTAAAGTGAGTAGCACAGAAATAAAGTTCCCGAGGAAGACAACATTCACCTTCTGCCTCTGGAACACTCGGAACTGACCTAGGCATTTAGCCTCAACCTAAGGGAACGTGTCAGTCCCAAACGCCCTTTCTGTACTTTATATAATGGATAATGCACCCCCAACTGTATATTACCGTATATACTCGAGTATAAACCGACCCGAGTATAAACCGAGGTACCCAATTTCACCTAAAAAAATCTAACAAAAGTTGTTGACTTGAGTATAAACCGAGGGTAGAAACTTGGCATTCAAGATGTTTGGAAACTACAACTCCCAGCTAATAAAGCATGCTGGGAGTTGTAGTTTCCAAACATCTTCAATGCCACCCTCACCCTCCCACCCAGTTCAGTTTGTACCTGTGGGCTCTCCTCCATCCAAGGTTGGATTCCTGTTGGGACTGTGTGCCAGCATTGAAGGTAAGCGTCCTCTCCATTCCGGCATCCGCACGCTCATTCCTGTACTGGCGTGCCGGCTGACGTCACTAATTGGCGCCGGGCAGTGACGTCAGGGGGCCGGCGCGCCAGTACAGGGAATGATTGTGCAGCTTGCCGGAGTGCTAAGGTTAGTAGTGACTCCAGTATAAACCGAGTCCAAGTTTTCAGGCTGATTTTACAGCCTGAAAAACTCGGTTTATACGGTATATTAGAAGTCACCGAGGAGTTCTGTGACAATATAAAAGCAGAGTACCTTTTATACAGGGCACGGAACGCCAAGGTGACTCCTAATATCCCTTTAATTTACTGTTCGGGGGGCATTATTTATTATAACCTACCCCTTTGTGGCTTCTGGTTTCCTTCTCCTCCTGGAACTGTAAGATTATAAGGCTATAATCTTACAGTTCCTCACATTAAAATCCACTACAGGGGTAGGTTTAATATATGCTTGGGACTGTGTGTAGACTAATCTTTTAAAAAAAAAAAAAAAAAATCTTACAGATTCGGTTTGTCATCTTTTAGAGATTGTTATGGTGTGTACCCAGCTTTTTATATGGCTTACCATTAACTCTAGGCAGGTTCTAATGAGTCCATTTAAACCCCATAAATGATCTGAATTAAAATAAAACCCTATGCATTGAAAGACAAGATACAAAAGCCTGGTCCAGTAAGGCCAATGAACACCAGCCATGTGTGCTTAAAGGGCATGTCCACCCCTTTTTTTTAAAATTTGCTATATTGTAGGGCTTCCTCCCCAACCCCAACCGCATTATTATTATTTCCAGAAACTCCCCCGATCATTACTTACCTTCCCTCTTTCCTCCGACGCACTGTCCCAGCCCTCTGCTTGCATGAAACTGCAAGCAGGGGGCCAGACCAGCAGCCGCGTCCGTGATTGGCTGAGAAGCAGCCAATCATGGACGCGGCTGCCGGTAGTTCAGAATGCCGGAGGAGAGGTAAGGTAAGTAGAGTTCCTGGAAATAATAATAATAATGTGGTTGGGGGAGGAAGCCCTACAATATATGAAAAGGGTTTTACACTAGGGGGAGAAAAATGGGTGGGAGAGGGAGGGCTGCAGTGGGCATGGCAAAATTTTCCCGGAGGAGAGACAGGAGGCAGAGTCCTATATGGACTCTGCTAGGCTCCTGGTGACCAGTTTTTGGGATTTTGGAGGGGCATAGCAGGGCAGCCATTGAATTTTATGCACTACAGAGTGGGGCCAGTAGTGGGTGAAATTATAGTTTTGGGGGTGGACATGCCCTTTAACACCAGTAAGAGATGCACAAATGATAAAGTTTAATTGTGTATGTCAATGTAATGACCCGCATTTCTTTTTTTATTATAACCTTATAATCTTGCACATTTGTGTATAAGAAGGTGTGTACCCATCATAGCAGTTAACATCACAGACAATTACTGAATGCTATTTCCCTAGCTGCCTCGACTGAGCAGGTGTTGCAAAAGAGGAGGCGAAAACATGATAGTGAGAGTCAGAGGGAAGGAAAAGAGGAACATTTTGCTGCGTAAGAACTTAATCCTACATCTGCCAGTTTTTAAACTACTGAGGCTTTTGGGTTTGAGCGGCACCTATAAATATTTATTTAAATGTAAATATAAAATGAAAACATGCTCTTTTATATTGTTAGTTTTTTTTTTTCGTTTTTGAGACTTTTTAAAAAGAAGCGCTAAAGGGCTGCAAATGAGACACTTTCATGAAACATTTTTAGCAAACCCTTGGGTTAGAGTCACTTTAACATAGGAAATTTGTCCAAAATTAGTCCAAAACAGTCTATATACATAGCTCATATACAAAGGATACAACACGGAGACCTCTCTCAATAGGATCAGTGAGAAGGAGGCCTTGTGGAGCATAAATCTTCTCATTCTGCTCTTGGATGTACTTGGCAATTTTCTTAAGAACCTGTGGAAAAAGAGAATAAGAAGGGGGGGGGGGGGGCTATTATAAATGGCTCCACAAGAGTTATGATCGAAATTAATGACAGTAATTTGGTATTAAACAGAACTTTTCTTTCAATGTAAAGAATCATGTCAGTTACCAAGAATTTGTCTGGGAAAGTTTAACCTCAAGAAGGAAAGTCAGTTTAGAAATTCAGACATTGAAACAAATAACAGAGGTCCTTACTGCAGAAAAGGAGAAGTCAGGGTTGTGAGGGTAATAGGGTACCCCAAGTTAGGGGTGTAAAGCTAATCGGGGTACCCTAAATTAGGTGTGCAATGGTAATCGGGTAGCCTGCCATACCGAGAAGCACTAAAGACATTCTGGCTACAAACACATTTTGCCGAAATTGCTGGCTTAATGTTTTACTTATCCAAGCAATTCCTGCACAAATACACATATGTGGCAAGTCAGTAGAAAAAGCAAAGAAAGCCACGCAGTTACTTCCTCCCTTAACACAGAAGGGAGTAGCCAACTATAGAGCTGTAGTATTAAAAGATTTCACAATCTTCTCAAAGTTGGTTCATTGATTAGGAACGTACACACATTGAATATAGACTGCTAGGATTATCGTTAGATGTCTCAGTCTATCAATCTTTATCTAATATTCCCACACTAATGGGCTGCTTGCCTACTTCTTTACTAGGGAGAGATAAGTGTAAGCACTCAGGAGAATGCTGGAGCCACCCTAGCATTATTTAGCAATCTGGAATGACAGATCACTTAATGTAGTGGGGAGCTTGTTCACATTATAGTTTGCCAGCAGACACAATTCTCCATTGGTCGATTCAAAGAAAAAGGTCTGTTGCTAAAAGTCACAATTAAAAAAATAAATAAAAAAATTACACTAGGAGATAATGGGTTAATTTGAAAACCAAATGAACTACATGTCATATGTACTGGGCCCCTTTATAGAAGTGCAAGGCTATTACACTAGCCAAAAGGAGAAAGACGTGATTTTTCATTAAGAAAAAAAAAAAAAACAAATTGGATCAGAAACTACACAAAGAGCAATTATGATGTTTCAATTTCACATTCCTTGCTTTCAGTTCTTAAACAAAAGAGCATTCTTTCTGTATACCGGTAAGGGAAAAAGGCAGAGTTACAGAGAAAGGATAGTCAAGCACCTGATTTACCTCCTTGGTAGGTCTGGTACACACAGTTTAATTCCCTGCCTACACAGATATACCGTTTAATAGTCTATTAATGGTCATGATATTTTGGCCTAACCAAATCGGCTGTGATTTATTGACAGTCTCAACCAACCGATTTTGTTCAAAATGTCCCCAAGCAGCCGCTGCAATCAATTAAAGGAATAGTTCATTGATGAAAACAAGTTAGTATTAATAGAATACATAAATTAAGCAGATATCATATCTCTTACCTGTTTCTGTGTGTGATGCTCTGTTCCCTAGTAATGTTCCCCGGTATAAGTTCCCCCGTTGTAGCTTCTGAATGTGTCTCTCTGCCCCTTTGCAATTTTGCGACTACGGTGTGTCCCTGGCGCATGCGCATTGAGAGGCCACTGTAGTCGTGATTCAGTGACCTCTCTTAGCGTGCACCGAGGATCGCGCTGGTAGAGGTATGTGCGCGCGCGCTGGTAGAGATATGCGCGCGCATAACTAAGAAGAACAGACAGCCTAGGAGACAGCGAAGGATTATGCGGCGTAACTATTACCCCTGCCACCCCCGCGACCGGGGGGGGGGGGGATAGCAGAGTTAGAGAGATAGATAGATAGATAGATAGATAGATAGATAGATAGATAGATAGATAGATAGATAGATAGCAGAGTTAGAGAGATAGATAGATAGATAGCAGAGTTAGATAGTATAGATATGATTAGCCAGAGTAGATAAGATAAGATACGCAGTGTTAGATAGATAGATAGATAGATAGGATAGATAGATAGATAGCAGTGTTAGATAGATAGATAGATAGAATAGCAGTGTTAGATAGATAGAAGATAGATAGATAGCTAGTGAGATTAGATAGATAGATAGATAGATAGCAGTGATAGATAGATAGATAGATAGATAGCGTGTAGATAAGATAGATAGATAGATAGATAGCAGATGAGTTAGATAGCTGATAGCCAGTAGTAGAAGAGAGATAGATAGATACAGTGTAGATAGATATGATGGAAGATAGCAGAGTTAGATAGATAGATAGGGAATTATAGGGACTTCTAGTGGAGACGCTTCTTAACCGGCCAAGGCCCTAATGCCCTCGCCTCAACAACCCCATCCCCCCCCCCCCGGTCGCGGGGGGTGGCAGGGGTAATAGTTACGCCGCCTAATCCTGTAGGCTGTCTCTTCTCATACATAGTTATGAGCGCGCATACCTCTACCAGCGCCGCGCGCACATACCTCTACCAGCGCGTCCTCGGTGCAAGAGAAGAGGGTCACTGAATCACGACTACAGTGGCCTCTCAATGCGCATGCGCCAGGGACACACCGTAGTCACAAAATTGCCAAGGGCAGAGGAGACACATTCAGAAGCTACAAGGGGGAACTTATAACGGGGAACATTACTAGGGAACAGGAGCATCAACACAGAAACAGGTAAGAGATATGATATCTGCTTAATTATGTATTCTATTAATACTAACTTGTTTTCATCAATGAACTATTCCTTTAATAAATACATATTTTTTATGGCATTATTTAATACTAAGTGAGGGTTAATGTCTGTCAGTGATCCCTAGTTAGTAGATGAGCGTATAGATATCCCCCTCCCTGTGTGCCAGCAAACTCTGATGCAGCAAAAAAAAGTGCACGTGAAAAAAGGGGAGGGGTTGCAACATGTCAGTTCAGCGATAGACAACAAGCAGTGCAGAATGAAGGACACTCCCACCAAAAACGACAGAACGGTGTACAGCTGATTGCAGGGGCTACAAGCAGAATTTTTTCACAAGAAAGGGATCCTGG